>JAWZYT010003576.1:97500-270000 GCA_034508575.1 Petrolisthes manimaculis | reverse complement strand
TTCTCTCTCTCTCTCTCTCTCTCAATTGACATCACCGAACCAGGCAAGAAATTTCGGATTGGCTTGTCTGTCCTCTGATGGGAGGTGTGATGGGAACGCTGTGGATGGGGCAATCAAGAGGCCAGGCAGAAGGGAGAGAGAGAGAGAGAGAGAGAGAGAGAGAGAGAGAGAGAGAGAGAGAGAGAGAGAGAGAGAGAGAGAGAGAGAGAGAGAGAGAGAGAGAGAGAGAGAGAGAGAGAGAGAGAGAGAGAGAGAGAGAGAGAGAGAGAGAGAGAGAGAGAGAGAGAGAGAGAGAGAGAGAGTTACATAGAGTTACATAGAATCACAGACCACAACAGACCTTACGGTCCACACGGGGTGATCTGATTAGAAGGTTATTGGTAGAGAATGAATATCTCCCCAGTGATAGTCGTAGGTAAGAATAGCAAAGTAGAAGGCTCTCTCCCCACCCTCCAATCCCTCCGGCCTGAGCCGTACTGGAAATAAAGTTAGGAGTCAGAACCTTGTGGAGTTGGTAAAGAGAAAACTCCACAAGGAAATTTTATAGGAAAGATAGAAAGTAGTTGAAATTTGGCTAACTTGCCACCTGTAATGGGCAAAAAATTATTCATTAGTAAACATCGAAAGTCGGGGATTAGATGCAAGGTGTTTATCAAGGCGACGTTTGAAGCTGTCTACTGTGTTACATTCTATTACGTTACGGGGAAGCCCATTCCATAAGTTGACGACTCGGTTAAAAAAGAAATTCTTGGATTCGTGTGAGTTAAAAGATTTACCTATGATTTTACAGCCATTACCTCTCGTGTAGTTTGATTGATCGATATTGAAATATTTGTTGCAGTCCATATTATCTATGCCTTTGATTATTTTGAATACCTGGATTAAGTCGCCTCTCAATCTACGTTGTGCTAATGGGAATAGATTCAATTTATTTAGCCGCCTCTTCATACGTTTGTTTCGTAGACATGGTATCATTTTAGTAACTCTACGTTGGACTCGTTCCAATTTTACTATATCTTTCTGGTAGTACGGGCACCAGGCTTGGACACAATATTCCATAAGGGGACGGACCAAGGAATTATACAAAGTGAGGATTGTATCTTTAGACTTATACTCGAATGCTCTGCCAATAAAGCCGATAGTTTTATTTGCTTTCTTAATTACTTCCGTACATTGCTGACTGGGTTTTAGGTTACTTGATATTGTGACCCCTAAGTCTGTCTCTTGATCCACGCTTTTAATTTGATTACCATTTAACGAGTAGTTTGCAGTTACGTTACGATGTCCGATATGGAGTACTTTACATTTATCTGCATTGAAGGACATTTGCCAAGTTTTCGCCCAATTCGACAATTTATCGAGATTATCTTGCATTTCTTTAGTTTGTGCGTTAGTGAGTACTGTATTTGCAATTTTAGTGTCATCGGCAAACTTCGATATTATGCATGAGAGACCTTCATCTATGTCGTTTATGTAAACTAGGAAAAGGATTGGGCCTAAAACTGACCCTTGTGGCACCCCGCTCGTAACGCCAGTCCAATTAGATGATTTACCATTTATTACCACACGTTGTTTACGGTTTCTTAGCCAGTTCTCTATCCATCTTACGGTGTCGCCTTGGATTCTGTGAGATTTTAATTTAGTTATTAAACGTTTATGGGGAACTTTGTCAAAGGCTTTTTGGAAATCTAGATAAATTATGTCTACTGCTTTACTCTTATCATATTCGTTAAAAATGTCATTTAAAAAGTCTAATAGATTCGTTAGGCAGGAGCGTTTATTGCGGAAACCGTGTTGAGTGTCTCTGAGTAAGTTATTTTCCTCTAAATGATATGTAAGTTTATCTCGTATGATTGACTCTAACATTTTGCATACTACTGAGGTTAGGCTGATAGGGCGATAGTTACTAGGTAAAGATTTGCTGCCTTTTTTAAATATTGGTGTTACGTTAGCGAGCTTCCAATCATCAGGTATTGTTCCAGTGTGTAAAGAATAATTAAATAGCAGAGTCAGAGGTTTTACAATTTCACTTTTAGCTTCCTTTATTACGCGAGGGGAGATCGTGTCAGGCCCAGGTGACTTATTTACATTTAATTTATCAATACATTTGATTACGTCAAATTCTGTTATGCTGATATTATTTAAAACCTCGGTGTTTTCATTTTGGATTGTTGTTTCAGCTGGTATATCGTTCGGGTTTTCTATAGTAAAGACTGATGCAAAGAAAGTATTTAGGATACTACTCATTCGCTCTTCATCTGTCGTAAAGTCCCCATTTTCATCAAGAATTGGACCGATAGTTGACGTAAGTACTTTCTTTTGTCGAATATAACTGTAGAACTCTTTCGGGTTTGTCTTACTCTGATTTGCAACGTGTTTTTCAATTTCCTTTTTACTCTGTTTGATTAACTTTTTGGCTTTTCTTCGTAAGTCTGTAAACTTGGCACGGTCGTCATTATTGGCTGTGATTTTTACTTTATTATGGGCGTTCTTTTTGGCTCGTAAACAGTCGGCTATATCTTTACTCCACCACTTGGGCTTTAAATTTTGTGCTGAACGTCGGTTTTTTAATGGTATGCTATCCCTGACCGCTTTTGTGTACGCATTAGTGAAAAAGTTCCATTGTGTATTTATGTCAATAGTGTCTCGCAGACATTTCCAGTCGGTTTCTTTTAGTATCGCTCTGAGTTGGTTGAAATTGGCTTTTCTAAAATCGGGGATTTTTTCGTAGCTGTACTTTATGTCGCTTTTGTTAAAATTTATACTGAAAGTTATTATGCGGTGGTCGCTATTGGTAAATTCTTCACCTACGTTAGTATTCTCTATCATGTCTTCGTTTGTTGCAAATACTAGGTCAAGAACATTATTTCCGCGAGTTGGGCTGTTGACAAATTGGATAAGGGAGCTCTCTTGTAAGTTAGTGTAAAGATCTTGACCATAATGAGCTGATAACGGTTCTCCCCACTTTGTTACTGGTAAATTAAAGTCACCAAGAATTATGGAATGTTGCGTGTTAATAATTTCGTTTAATTGCTCATAGATATCACGGTCGGTTTGTACAGGTTGAGCTGGGGGTCTGTATGGAGAGAGAGAGAGAGAGAGAGAGAGAGAGAGAGAGAGAGAGAGAGAGAGAGAGAGAGAGAGAGAGACTTGGGTAGAAAGCGGTTGGTGGAATATAGGGTGAGCCATGGGGGGGTGAAAGTTGCATCTGTTGTTGGTAAATTAGTTTGGAATGATTGGTCCAAACTATGCCAGGAAACAGATGACTTCATTGTTGCTAATGGGGAATATGTTTCGTGACCTATATTGGACTATTCAGTAGCCTTGCAATTATTTACTTTCAAGAGTACAGTCGCCTATGGGGAGATTCTCTTGTTGGTGAATTTGGGAGGTCTGTAATTCCTCCTAACTATGCTGGAAAACAGACGATCTCAATGGTACTTATATGGGATCTGTTTCGAGGCATAGTTTGTAGGAATCAGAGACCTTCCAACTCACCAACTAAAGAATCTCCTCTTAACTACACACTGCAGCAACTGGTTTCGTCATTACTCTCGATGTGTGTCCGATTTGAGGCGCGTTTTAACAACCAGCGAGTGATGATGATGCTATTATTTTTCTTTGCTTAATAATAATCTACTGTCCTAATGTGACTTGGTACAAACTATGTTATATTTACGAACATGAACCAGTGTAATCTGACAGTGAGCCCAAATAAATACCCAATTCTAAATCAAATCTATCCAGTCTAATCTAATCAAACCTGGTAATCTAGTACGAGTTATTCTAGCTCAAATGAGGTAAGTCTATGATATAGCATGAACGCCAACACTGTACTGAGAGAGAGAGAGAGAGAGAGAGAGAGAGAGAGAGAGAGAGAGAGAGAGAGAGAGAGAGAAAGAGAGGTACTACTCGCCAACAACAATGATGTCATACATACCACTAAGCTATATTACACGAACACCCCTTGCAACACAAAACAACAACACCACCACCTTTTCATAATGTGACAACTGTGTGTGTGTGTATAATTATATGTATTGGAATTCTTTCTTACACACATTGATGATCATTCTATTTCCTTGGTGCTTGCTAATCCCCCTCCCCCTCCTGCAGTCTCTATCATCTTCTATTTTCTTGGTGCTTGCTGACACCCTCCCCTCGTCTCTTGCGCCTTCTCCAGTGTTAAAATGCAGTGAGTTCATTATGTAATTTGGTGATGGTGGTACTGTACATGATTAGACTGCTACTCATCTCTCTCTCTCTCTCTCTCTCTCTCTCTCTCTCTCTCTCTCTCTCTCTCTCTCTCTCTCTCTCCTTGCATGGTAGCGGGATAGTGATTAGACTAGCTACAACCAATGTATCTCTCTCACTAAAGCGGGCGTGGTGGTGGTAGTAGTCTATAGTAGTGTTGGTGGTGGCGCAGTGTTGGTGTGCATGGTGATGGTGATGGTGGTGGGGGGAGAGGAGGGGTAATGATGTAGGCGGCCACTATATTTGGATGCTAGTCTACCTACCTAGGCTACCTAGCCTAGCCTACCTACCCTCACCCTGGCCTGCCGCCCGCCCCTTCGTTGCTCTCCCTCAACACCATCTTTCTTACCCCCTTTGTTTTGGTTAGCCTACCTGAGAAGGAAGTTAGTTGTATGTAGGCTACTATAGCCTAGGTCTGTAGCATACTGTACATGAACGCACTAGATTAGAATACCCTTTATACATAATATTTTAGTACTGTATATATATACTGTATATTTGGAAGAATTCTGGTATCCTGCTTATGTTCCATTAGAAATAGGTCGGAGTTAGGGATTAGTTATACGTTGGAATGGGCTGGATGAGTTTTATGTCTCTGTAGTATAATAATAATAATCAGTGCCGTAGTACAATCACACACGGAACAAACGCAACTGATTTAGCGTGTGAAATAGGCTATTCTGTTTACACATGGCTTACTCTGGCATTCTAGGAATGCATAGACGTGTGTTCGTTGGGAGTGACGCATTTATTAAAAAAAATCGCATTCTACTAAAATAAGAAAAAAAAATCACGTAAACATGAGTGCTAGAGATTTCTAATTGTGACTATCCATATCCAATTATCGGTACCAAGATAATAATGAATGAATAGGGTAACTGGCAATGGTATGAGGAAAAGATGGCATATGAATTTGTGAATCTGACGCAGTACAACAAACACGTGTACCGAAACTGGCAGCCTGGGATGGTAAGGAAGGGTACAGATGCCAACCTGTGTGTGTGTGTGTGTGCGTGTGTAGCATACCACGGGGCCAAGCCAAGGGAGTGGAGTGGAGTGGTGGTGGTGGGAAGGGACAGTGGCAAATGGGGGGAGAAAGGAGGGGGATAGGATAACGAGAGATGTCCCACCTCTCTTCTTATTGTACTGTTCACACCATTATATAATAATAATAATAGCCTAATAATAATAACACAACCATATTCTAATTGAAGATATCACAAGTATATTTTAATTCAAGATAACACAAGTATATTTTAATTTAAAATAACACAAATAAACAACAACACGACACAGACACTTCTATAGCCTATATACAATGGCCTAAGAAGTACTACAAAGGAGTGACGAGGAACAGATTGTATACTATATAAGCCTACTGAAGGGAACTGTACATGAAATCACTTTAGTCTTTCATTTAAGGAAGAAGTACAGTGTTGGTAAATCTGGAGCAAACGATTCTTCCAAACTATTCCAAGCAACAGAACACCATTATTTTTGTTCATCTGGTCCTATTCCCTGGCATATTTTGGAGAAATCAAGGCACTCCAATGAAACAAAAGTGAATTACCCCCTTAAGGACTGTGATCGTGGATGAAATTTGGAGGCTTCTGATTTCTCCTATATAGGTTATCTACGCCACGAAACACGCTCCTTCTAAGAATCTATTAGGATGATGTTTCGTGGCATTATTTGAAGGACTCGTTTACCTTCAAGTTTCTGACTACACCACAGGGTCCCTTAATGCAAAGAAACATAACAACAACAGACAATCGTGATAAAGTGATGATAGACAGCAACCCCATCCCTGTCCCCCTCCCTTCCTGTCACATCACAACATTGACATTGACACGGGCAGTCAACTCTGGCATCATTATTATTCTTTGGTATCTCATTAATTAAATTCTTTTCTTTATCTATCTTCATCATAATCATCATTCCTCCTTGGTATCTCATACGTTATATTTTTTCTTACTCTATCATGTTTATCATTATTTTTCTTTGGTATCTCATTTATTATATATTTTTCTTATTCCCTTGGTAATGCATTTATTATTTTTTCTTAATCTATCATCAATTTTTCTATTTTATTACATTCGTTATATTTTCTTCTTACACTATCATCTTCATCAACATTTTCATTATCATTTGTCTTTGGTATCTCATTCATTATAATAATTTTTATCATTGTGTCAACATCATCGTTCCTCCTTGTTATCTAATGTTGGACTGTAGGCTACTCATGTCTGTCTGTCTGTCTGTCTGTCTGTCTGTCTGTCTGTCTGTCTGTCTGTCTGTCTGTCTGTCTGTCTGTCTGTCTGTCTGTCTGTCTGTCTGTCTGTCTGTCTGTCTGTCTGTCTGTCTGTCTGTCTCTCTCTCTCTCTCTCTCTCTCTCTCTCTCTCTCTCTCTCTCTCTCTCTCTCTCTCTCTCTCTCTCTCTCTCTCTCTCTCTCTCTCTCTCTCTCTCTCTCTCTCTCTCTCAGCCTAAAACACGTAAAAAAATATTCTTGCCTCACTCACTCACTCACCCTCTCAACCAACAAAAGGTAATAAAAAAAGGAAACTCTAAACTCTTGCCTCATTCATTCACCCCACCACTCACTCACCTCACGAAATTACAAACAAAAATATTTCCCACTCTTACTTCACTCACCTCACAAAATGTACAACAAAAATAAATCCATTATTCTTACCTCACTCACAAAACGATAATAAACATCTTTCTACACTTCACTCACTCACTCACTCACCTTTTCAACCAACAAAACGTTATATAATATAGGCTATCTTTTCATAGACCTACTCATTTTGCCTCACTCTCATGCCCTGTCACCTCACAAAGTTAAAAATAAATGAATGAATAAATAAATACCAGTAAATAAATAAATAAATAAAAATAATAATGCTGCGTTTTTGTGGTGTGGTCGAGTAGCCTAGCCTAACAGAAGCAGAAGTGTGTTGTGTTGATTTGACAGGACACCAAAAGATCATTTAAACGGGACTTACCAATATACCGCTAGGTCTGTTATTTTTATATATATTTTTTCTCAAACATTTCCATTCCGAACACACACACAATCAAACATTTTTATCCCAACACACCCTGCACTTATTACTATGCTATTCATATTCCTAATAAATAAAATGAATTCCTCTTTGCTATGATGGTTCACTGTGTTACTGTAGGCTAACCATGTCATTTACATATAAATATATAGGCCTACGTACAGTATATTTGTCATCAGTTCCGTTGAATTGCGAGTAGCCTAATCATTATTATACTCATACAACAACGAACAAACAACAACGACAATAACCCTACAAGCATAACCACCAAAGTTCAACAGAATATAAGATGAAGAAATCCAACCCTGGCTATGTGAGCAGCCATGTCAGCCGCATTCCAGGGGCAGTGAAAGTTAGTGTTCCCCATTCGCTCGCCGCTGCTACTCCACCATAGAGAGAGAGAGAGAGAGAGAGAGAGAGAGAGAGAGAGTGTTAGGTTATATAATGTTTGTGAGAAATATGTGTGTTATGGAGAGAGAGAGAGAGAGAGAGAGAGAGAGAGAGAGAGAGAGAGAGAGAGAGAGAAATAATTATGTGTGTGTGTTGCCTCTCGAGACTCCAGCAGCAGGCCTCCTTCTGTAGGCTATGTTGCTCACTCACATCAATTTCACACAGACTACACTATTTTTTTCTTAATACTCTGCGTAGATATACCGTAGTTTACACACACAAAAATCAACTCAAGACTTTTGCACCTAGCGGCAGTGAGACAGACATGACAATATAACAATCTCCTAACACTAATAGCAGTAATAATACGACAGTCTGAACCTGTCTGTCTAGCCGTATCAGCAAGGTATTTTAGCTTCAACATACCTTTTTAAAATAACTTTATGATAAGCAATTGCAACTTTATCTATTCATCGTTTCTCACCCCATAAATTTTAGCCTCATAGACTTTTGGTAATTTTATGAAAAGCAAATGCAACTTTATCTACCTCTCATTTCTCACCCCATTTGTTTTTGCCTTGTAAATATATTTGATAACTTTGCAACATCATCAATCCCTCATTATTTTCTCCCGCATCACTGTAGTCGGCCCCGTAGCTATATGACCTTCCCTTCGTAATTTAGTTTCGAGGTGACAGTAATGTTTTTGATTCAGCCTTCCAACTGTTTGTCACTTACTTTCTCGGATCAACAAATAGTCTATACTTCTTGCTTATTCTAGGTCTGCATGTGATTACCCTATTATACAGAATGCTTAAAGGGACCCGTGACATAGTCAGAAAATTGGAGGTTCGGGAGTCCTTCAAATATTGCCACGAAACTCCACCTACATCGAAGGAGTTTGTTTCGTGGTATAGTCAGGAGGAATCAGCAGAAGCCACCAAGTCTCATACATGACCACAGGGTCCTTAAGGGGGTAATACATTAATAGTGTGGTACATTGGAGCGTCTAAATTCCTCCAAAGTAGGCTATGCCATGTAGGAAATAGGACCAGATGAAACTAAATTTAATGTTGCTGGGAATAGTTGAGAGCCATCAGCTGTTTCAGATCTACCAATATTGTAGGCCTAGGCTAATATGGTACAGTTGGCCACATGCATTCTTACATTCTTACAAAGGCTAGGCTATATGGAAAGAGAGGTCATTATAAGTCCTGACAAGATTGGTCTACCAAATAACTCAGTGATTACAAAACAACAAACCTAATAATAATGTTGTATTGTATATAGGTACAGAGTCTTTCATTTTCTATTACAGTCTTACATATTCTATATGTTGTAAACCTTTGAAAACAACAATGTGTGTACAAAATCTTGTGGTCATTAGTACCTCCTTAAAGGGATAATTAAATTCTGGTTCATTCGAGTACCTTGAGCAGACCAAAACATTGACTCAGCATCTGGAGAGAATTATTATAATTAACGTGTCCTTGGGTTCAGTTTCCGGCAGACATTCCAGAAGGTATTATAGCAGACATCTCTTGTCCAGATTCTTGAGAGCAGTATACTGTACTGTATATACGCCACTACTCGGCCTCAACGAACGCTTCATATATTTACTGAGACAACTAGGCTATAACCTCAAGCATGCAGTGGCAGGGGCTGTGTGTAAACAATGCCATAACTTGAGGTAAATGAAGGCTGAGCAAATAATGATATAAAGTCTCCTGGTAACCACAAGAAGCAATAACATAGGACTAGGCAATACAGATACAGCCTCCAGCACTGATATCAATTGATTTTAATGACCCTTTGATGTAGGCTAGTCACAAAATTGGAGGTAAACGAGTCCTTCAAATATTGCCACGAAACAAAACGTGTATGGAAGGAACGTGTTTCGTGGTTATAGTCAGATGGAATTAGAATCCTCCAATCATGGGGTCCTTAAGGGGATAATAGACTATACTTTTGGTACACTGGAGGGGATTGATTCCTCCAAAGTATACCAGGAAGCATGATCATATTAACAATAAATAATAAGTGTCTGTACCTGGGATAGTTTTTAGGAATTAGTTGCTCCAGATTTAAAGCTTTTCAGGGGATAGGCTATAGTCATGGCTATAGTATACTTTTGGTCCATTGCAGCGCATTGATTCTTCCAAAGTAGCCAGATTAGCAAAAATAATGGATATCCGTTGCTTAGAGTAGTTTTTAGGAATCAGTTGCTCCAGATTTATCACCAACACTGTATATATCACTTCCCCTCTTTAAGTGGCTTTTAAGAAAATAAATATATATTATCTGTTCATAACTTAAATCTAGAGTACGGTATCATATTTAATTTATTATTATTATTATTATAACTGAGGAACTTACCGTAACACATTTTCATCCACCAAGTGCATACAGCCTAGGCTATACCTATACAGTATTTGGGTTGAACTTTAAGATGATATCGACTGGAATCGATTATTTCCGGGTGAGAGTGCGGGATAGTAGTCGATATCAGAAGCAGACTGGATACAAAGGGGAGAGAGAGAGAGAGAGAGAGAGAGAGAGAGAGAGAGAGAGAGAGAGAGAGAGACTCGATATCTTCCCATCAAGCTTTCATGTCGCTGTGTGTGTCTGTGTCATTGTGTTCTTCCTTCCACCACTTGTCAGTTTGGATGTCGTTTTATGTGTGTGTGTGTATGTGCTTTTCCTTCCACCACATGTCAGCTTTCATGTCGTGTGTGTTATGTGTGTGTGTGTGTGCTGCCACCACTTGTCAGTTTTTGTCATTTTATGTGTGTGTGTTCTTCCTTCCACCACTTGTCAGCTTTCATGTCGTTATCTGTGCGTGTGTGTGTGTGTGCTCTTCCTTCCACCACCTGTCAGATATAATACACGGTACAGTAATCATGTTGACAGTGAGTGAGTCAGCCATGCAGGTGGAGGAGAGGAGGGGATGTAGCCTATCGATTGTTGTTCGCTTCCCTTATGAAACCAATAGCAGTCAGGCTCTATGCTAGGCTATACCCGTATGTTTATAAAAAGTAATGATACGATCGATTTCATTTTAGTACCATACCTATATTTGAGATATAATATCAAAATATATAATATATAACGTGACGTAAAGGTGTAATGACAGGGAACTTTGGGGGGATTTTTTTTTAGAGTACGGTACGGTACATTTGTGGGCTACCAATTCCTAAATACTATACCATGAAACAGATCCCATATTAAAGTAGCATTTGCGCCGTCTGTTTCTTAGCATATATAGTTTGGAGGAATCACAGACCTTCCAATTCACCAACCTGAGTATCTCCCATTATAGTGCCCCTTTGACGCCCTCAATATCCCCTCCTAAAAAGTTTCCCCTGCCGTCCTCATAATATCTGATCCCATACACTTCCACAGACCAACCTTAAGGGAAGCAAATGTCTCGGCAGCTACTAATAATATCCATATGGCATCGTTATCATCCTCAGGTATGTACAGTTGATAAATGTATGCGGTGCTCCTAAATCTTCCTGTAAACTTGATGCAAATGGAAATAGGCCTACGACGGATGAACACATCATTCTTCCTTCCCTTAAAGAAAACCCAACATCTTACGGAGACCCTGTGACGTAGTTGGAAATTCGAAGGTTAGTGTCTTTCAAATAGCCAAATTGCCACAATAGCCTACACCACTTATATTGAAGGAACTTGTGTCATGTTATAGTCAGGAGGAAGGAATCAGAAGCCACCCGGTCTCATACACGATCACAGGGTCCCAACACCTTGGTTCCATCCCTGGCCCAGTGTATAGCCTAGCCTACCTGAGCCATGTAGCCTATTCATCCATCCATTCCCTGGCCACCCATGCACCCCCTCCAGGCCTCATGCCACACCTTAAAACTGCCCATACCAGTCTCCTTCTAAGCCTAGTGAGCAGGAGGGAGGGGTGGGGGAGGCTGGGGTGGATCAAGGTGTGTGTGTGAAGGGGTAGTAGCCTAGGAGGTCATTATTGGGGTGAATATAAGAATGTGGGAGACCTCGGATGTGAAGGAAGGAAGGAAGACGAGAGGATGTGGTAGAGATGAAGAGAGAGTGGAGGGACGGGGTGGATCAAGGTGGGGGGGTAGGTCATTGTTGGGGTGGATGTAAGAATGTGGGAGATCTCCGGGAGTGGAGGAAGGAAGACAAGAGGATGTGGTTGGGTTGTAGAGAGGAGAGAGAGAGAGAGTGGAGGGCGAGGGTCTGTGATGTAGAGATAGATAACATTTTGACCAATAAACAAGCCAGTCCAAACTAACCTATACTCTACCTGGAAAAACCGTCCGAGTCACAACAGAGGGAAGGAGAAGGTGAGACTAGAAGAAGGAAGGAAGACACAAGGAAGAGGAGCCGACAAGGATGAAAGAAGGTAATGGCTGTGAAATAAATGAGGGAGAAGAGGAGGAAACAAGATGAAAGAAGAATAGGATACGACAAAGATGAAAGAGTGTGAATGGCTGTGAAATTAATGAGGGAGAAGAGGAGGAAACAAGAATGAAAGGGTGTGATGCCTGTGAATGAAAGACGAAGAATAGGAGATGACAAACCAAAGGATGTTTGGCTTAGGTTAGGGTTTCAGTCAGGAGGAAAAAAATGTTGTTAAAATTGAAGGAGGTGGAGTAGGGGTGGGAGTGGTGGTGATGTAATATTAAGTAGGTGGTGGAGTGGTGGTGACGGAAGGTGGGAGTGGCAGTAGTGGAGTGTGTGTTGTGCTGAGAATGCATGGTGGACATCGCTAGGGGGGTAGGTATAGTAGTGGGAGTATTGATGGAACGTACGAGAGAAATGAAGTGAGGAGTGATAATGAAAGGTAAGGAAAGAAAAGATTGAGAAGTGCATAACCAGAAGGGAAGCAGATATTGGGATTGAGTTAGGGAAGGTGGGGAGAGAGAGATGAAGAAGAGAGTGAAGGAAAGATAAATAGGGGAGTGGTAGGATAATCGATCGAAGACTTGAAGATGGGTTGGGTTGGGATCTGAAGGTTAGATAGAGAGATAGGGAGAGTGGTGGTGTAAAGATGGAAGGTAGTTGAGTGGAAGGCTTCAGAGAGAGAGAGAGAGAGAGAGAGAGAGAGAGAGAGAGAGACTTAAGTATGCTAGTTACATAGGGTTGGTGTGAACAAGCCTTGAACGACAGATGGCTTTGGCTAAGTGGTCACACCTCACCTACACATGATACACCAATACAACTCCTCTCAATATCGTTCACAGACACACACACACACGCATGAAAAGTATACCCTTCCCCCAACCTACCTAGCCTACACACATAAGAAAAGTTTATCATACCTACCAACCTACCTACACATACACAAACAGACGAAAAGTATACTATCACAGACGGAAGATATACCTTATACCTACCTACCTACACACACACACACACAAACAAACAACATTAATTACAATCTAATTTGTTGTGTTGCTTGTATTAATAATGAAGACACTGACTGTATCAACAAACAAGCATGATCCTTCCCTCATTTTACGGATACCAAACAGACTGGTTCCTGAAGTCTATTACATAGGCTATACATACCCTACAGTCTCTTTAGGCTACTTCCGAGACAGGCAAATTATGATACTGTAAAGGGAAATGAAACAAAGTAACATATATCTATTCTGTGGTAGCCTACTGGTATAGGCTAATTATTTATCTTGACTAGTAAAGCCTCCATACACCACTATAATCAAAGCTCTTTTCTTTCTCCTTCTCCCTCTTCACGCTTTCCCGAGCATCAAAACCCAGCCCAGCCTATACACGTGTTATATTGCCCACATTTATCACGCAAGCCAGCGAGGGGAAATCTCTCTCTCCCATACTGTAACACAAATAAAGGCACTATCCTCTCTCTCTCTCTCTCATACTGTAACACTAATAAAGCACTATCTACTCTCTCTCTCTCTCTCTCTCTCTCTCTCTCTCTCTCTCTCTCTCTCTCTCTGACACTATCTATCCTCCCTCTCTGTCTGTCTCTCTCATCTTAGGTGGTCCCTTTCATATCATCTCCTGTGGCGAGGCTGGTTGCTGAGAGCTTAATTAAGAACGCAGTAGCCTACATTAGCAAAATAAATAAATAAATAAATAGCTAAAGAAACAAACACAAAAGGTATACATATTGATGTGTTTCCTGTACGATATAATATAGGCTATTTCGGTCACAGAAATTTCTCTCATATATCGACGTATGTAGGAACTTACTCTTCACCAGCTGACTTCTCGTGATCTTATTTCCGATCGTTTGGTATCCTACAGGTACGGTAAGGTTTATATCATGGCCATTCACAAACATAATGGATAGGGTGGAGTCAACGGCCTTTCGTTTCCTCAGTCCCACCCTTTATCTTTATTTTTCTCTTCTATGGCGATCAAATTGGAAATTGCTCTTCTACCCTTTATAAACTCTCTCCAACTCCTTAAGTTAGCCTAACTTAAACGGTAATCTTAATTTTTCACATAGGCCTAGGTCTTAGCCTACACAACTGGTCAATTTAGAAACAATCTTTCACCTTGGCCTACTACGATAGCCTAAATGTTCCTTTGAACGCAATGTTTCTAGGCATAACAAAACAAAGGCGCGTAGGCTACGTATGTGTAAAACAAAGTTGTACATGATTTAAAACCTCTAACAAACACTCTATTATTAGGCTATTTCACAGATGAAGACATCCAAGCGAGTATCTTGCATTTAATCATCACCATTCTCAATACAAAAAATACATAAACTAGTTCTATATTAAATGACAACGTTGATAGTTTTTTAGCTTTAAACAATAGGCTATAAAACTTGCCATTATTCCTCGTCTTAGAACATTCATGTATTTGTTGCCTTTCTTGGAAATTTTACTTCCTTTTAACCTACTTGTCGGTTACAACTTTAGAGTGTTGCGTAGCGTGTATTAACCTAGTGCCAACAATGTCACTCATCACCTTTGTAAAGATGCTGAGTCTGTACACCCGGGGATGTCTCACACTATTTATAGTTGCTACGTTACCCTGAGAGAGAGAGAGAGAGAGAGAGAGAGAGAGAGAGAGAGAGAAGAGAGAGAGAGAGAGAGAGATTATGTTCACTAACCTACCTGTCACAGTAAATTGCTGTAGCCTAATTCTCATCAGGCGTTTCTCGCTTCGCCTCAGTGTTGCATCATTCTCAATTTAATATGTTGCTCATAATACAATACACACTGTTCTTCTGCACTCTCCATAACTGCATACTTCCACCACCACCTCCTTCTCTTCTCAGACACACAATACAATACCCGGTCCGGTCCAGTTCTTTCATTACATGTTCTATATTCTAATGTCAGAGGTCAACAGTATAGGCTTCAATCGAGTGTTTATACGTGGTTCATTTCAGGAGAACAACTTTTACGACATTCATTTCTGTTATGATCACTTCCACATGCTTTAGTATTTTTCAGTTTTTGTAGGGATTGTTACCACTTCACTTCTGTGACTGTATATTCAGCAATTTGGTCTTCCTTCAATGAGCCATTGTACAGTACCTCTCTATGTGTACCGTAGCTAAGATGGTCTGATATTCTCACACCATCGTTATCACACAACATCCCTACTGACCTTCCTTCTCCATGTTAGCCTGATGAGTTTTTGAGATTTAGCTGGCGATATGAAGGATAGCCTACAAGACTACTACAGGTCTACTAGACTACTAGGCCTATAAGGTACTAATTTGTTTCACAGCAAATTTTCTGTGTATCATCATTATTATTATTATTATTATTATTATTATTATCAACCACTGTTAGTCCCATGCGAGACTCAGAGAAGCATTTTCCTAACTAGGCCCTGCACTTAACTTTTCTCTTACTGTTAGAAGAAAGAGAAAAGAGGAGTGTTGGAAAAGGCCGCCTTAGTGCTACAGTGGACGAAAGATGTGTTAGGCCTATGTCAAAAATACCCAACGCTTCCCCTTTATAATTACCATACAATAGATGTTATCGACGGTTGGGTTAAATTGATAATAATAAGGGAAGAAGATCCATCCCTACTCCATTCTACACCTCTCCACTCCTGTGTCATCCCCATGCACTCCACTCCACACCTTTCCTCTGCCATCCTCACTCCACACACCTCTCTCCCTCCACTCCTTCTGTTATCGCTACTCCAAACACACTTCTCCACTCCCATGTCATTCATCTCCACTTCTCTGCCATCCTCACTCTACACACCTCTCTTCCTACACTCCTTCCTCTGCCATGCCCACTCCAAACACTCCTATGCCATCCCCACTCCACACACACACCTCTATTTCTCTTCCATCCCCGCTCCTCTGTCATCCCAGGGGTCAGGGAGCGGCTTCTGGGGTGGGAAGTGACACAAGGCGGCCCGTTACCCCGCCCTGACCTCCCTGACCCTCCACACACACTGTCTGCCACTCTACTCTATCACTCTCCCTCACCCTCCACACACATTACACACTGCTTGTCACTCTATTCTTATCACTCTCCTTCACCCTCCACACACACTGCTTGTCACTCTACTCTAACACTCTCCCTCACCCTCCACACACACTGCTTGTCACTCTACTGTATCACTCTCCCTCACCCTCCACACACATTACACACTGCTTGTCACTCTACTCTAACACTCTCCCTCACCCTCCACACACACTGCTTGCCACTCTACTCTATCACTCCTACTACCTAGGCTATACAGACACACATTACGCCACTGCATGAAGTATGGGAAGCATTAAGTCTACACACACACAGGAAACACTACCGGTATAACTGTACAGATATATACAGGAAACACAAAATATTCACCAACCGATAACACAGCTTGGATTGATTGATTGACTGATTGATATTTGGCGCCGCAACAGATAGGTCTTAGAGCGCCAAGAGGTGATAGAAAGGAGACAGCAAAAAGGAAGGAAACAAAAAGAAAAGTGGGACAGTTGAATAACTGATAGGGAGTGGCTAGAGCTGAAGGGGCACCAAAACCCATAGTGCAATATTGCCCACATCACTACAGGCAATACCCCTCTACGGGATTTACAGTACGCAGCTTTGAATTTCCGTTTACAATCAATAACTATTCTACATACCTTCACCAGGATACGCTATATAGACAACACTGCATACCGTATATTGCGAATTCTGAGGGGCAAAATATCATAGAATATAATTATAGCCTATAGCCTATATATAATACGTACCGGTAGGCCTAAGCTTGGTTATAATATCGCGCCTATATAGGCTAATGTTTTTCTTTATTCCATATACTGTTCCACCACTGATAAATAGGCTACTCTTACATGTGCACAACCCAGTGATCGTGTAGGATATGTGAGTTGGTGGCTTCCGATTCCTACTGACTAGGCTATGCTACGAAACATGCTCCTTCAATCTACGCCTAGTTGGTGTGTAGTCTATCGTGGCAATGTTTGAAAGACTTACTAGGCTAACCTCCAATTTCCTGACTGCAACACGGGGGTCCTTTAAGCTACGGTACATTAAGCATTCGTTCTACTTGTACTCTAATTTGCAAGGCTCTAATTCCGACGCACATGAGATTGGCACCACCCATTGAATATAGACAGTCGACCTACAGTTCTAACCCATGTGATCAGCCGTCCGTCACACACACACACACACAATGGAAAGTTTCACTAGGCTACTCAATAATAATAATGGAATCTTAAGTATTTGGCAGAAGAAAACATTTACAAGTGCAATGATAAACTTAACAGTAACTAGTACATCTCATCATATCATTCCTTTGCCTTCTTCACCTTGTCTAGGCTATTTTGAGGACGGGTAGCCAACTTGTCGTTCTCCAAGCCTGTTATAAACACAAATATGTCTTGACAACTCTGTCTCTCTCCCTCTGCCTTCTTACTTCCTTCTTCCCCGGCCCGATGGTTTTTACTCTCGTCTTCACCTTACTATTAACCAGACCTCTTTTTATTTTTCATCACCTATAAATACACATACGGTACCTGGCTGCCTTAGGCTTATTCTCCCCCCTGCCCTTCTTTACCTTAACTTCTTTAGCCTATTTCATCCTTCCGCTCACCTAATAACTTATATCATCATATTGTACATGCCGTTTCTTCTTATATACTAGCCTCGGCTATCTCGCTAACAGTCCTCCTTTTCACCGTAGTTTACAGATAGGCTAAACAACTCATATCATACATATGATCTCCCTCGTCTTCCTCCATTCCTTCCTTCCGTGTTCATTCTCCAATAGTTCCCAATGTCTCGTTCGTTCTTTTTATTTCATCCCCACCACCAGTCAGCCCCTTCCTCCTCGTATGTGTCTGTCTGTCTGTGTGTCAACGCCGCGACCCGTGCATTCTACCTCTGACGTGCTCATGTGAGGGTCAACGGAAGTGCTGGCAGTCATTACGTGGGCGAGGTTTCCTTGTCAACCCGGCAGTAAAACAGAGATAAAAAGCAAAATGAACACCGACGATGACGACGAAGTTAGCCTAGTAATGTTGAGTATGTAAGAGATCGTCGGTCCACCAGCCATAGGCATACCGTCGAATAATGGTTGTTCCATAATCGTCACCTTCATAAGCAAACTGTCAAGTACCGTAATTTCGTCTACTTATATCCTATTAGCCTATAGGATATACAGTACGGTAGCTATCAAAACCTATAATTAATTGCTCTTATCACGTTAAATAGGTGTTTACATTCGAAACACGCACAAGATTGTATGATCATTTTCAACACTAAAGGTGGGTAACGAGAGAGAGAGAGAGAGAGAGAGAGAGAGAGAGAGAGAGAGAGAGAGAGAGAGAGAGAGAGAGAGAGAGAGAGAGAGAGAGAGAGAGAGAGAGAGAGAGAATGTTTTCCCGGCCAGATTCTGAAAATAGGCCTTGCCTTACCGTACCGTAACTTGTCTGACATCACCATATCATATAAATACCACCCACTTGAAGCCATAATACACATCCTGAGCTTACAGTTCGAGCTGGTGTACATTCAGATACTGTACATACATCCACACATTTAGCCTAAGCCTTATTTTGGCTCGTGACTGTACGGTTGGCCACAGGAATTCCTACACAGGCTATATGGAAAGAGAGGTCATTATTCTGGAAGTAGGCTTTTTTTTTTAAGTAGGCTACTGCAGTGAATGGTCTACCATGTGACACGGTGATTGCAAAACAACAAACCTAATAATAATGTACGTATCGTAGTCTTAAATTTTCTTTATATTGTAATCCCTTGAAACTAATAGTAGCCTTAGTAGGATACATATGAAGCACCACCGGCACTAAGAAACTGAAACATAAATTATATAGGCCTACCTCTATTATGAAGACATGACGCTTAAATGAGTCATGTAGGCTATGCCAGAGCTACTTAAAGGGGAGAATCTTTTGTCGGTAAACTGGAAGATCTCCGATTCCTCAATATTAATTCGTCAGGAGAGAGTGGTGACCGAAACGAATATGGCAGGACGATATTATTGACCAAATGAGGTCCAGTTAAATCAAACTTGTTACAAAAAATACTTTTGTCTTAATTAAGAAACGAAATAGAGAAAGGAATCAAGGAGGGTATGTATTTTATATATAGCTGCCAACACTTGCTTGGGGGTGGCACTGGCACCAACACACCCAAGTTCTCTTAAATTAATGTTGTGTCGTATATATTTAGCAGCACTCAGAGAAAGGGCCTTGGATATCACCTGGTAAGTCATGAATCACTGATTTAGCACACACATAGTGATTATCATCTTTAGCTGTCACCGGTTTGACACACACACACACACACAGAGTGACTACCATTTCAGCTGTCACTTGGCAAGCAGTGGTTCGAGCCTCGCCCAAGGGTGCAGGATTTTCACAAACGAGCGACCAGTCACATTCCCCCTTGAGTGAGGTAATTAGGTTTATGAAAGGTCCCACCAACCTTGCCCATTAATCGGTCACTACGAACTGTAAGCTCTTTCCAAGATGATACCATCTAAACCAGGCTAAACCGGTAATAATTATTCCAGCAACGTGATTAGGCCATGTGTGAATAACACACACACACACACAGACACACGAAACTAGTGATAAACAAATAGGTTCACCACTTATATGTCCAAATTTCAGTTAACAACTGTTTTGGACCCTTAACAACGCAAAACGAAGCCGAAAAAGCATAACCCTAGGCCTACTTATTTCCAAGACACTAGCCTGGGATATATAGGCTAGTCTTGCCTACGTAACGTGCCAAAATTCCGAGTTGGCCACACTGTCTTGATGGCCTTGGATGCTGTTCCCCGTAAGCCAGTAACAAGTGTGAAAGAAAATATCCCGAGCATGATATCAGCAAAATGTACGAAACTCTTAACGATATTATGAATTGCTTAAATAACGGTCAACTATCTATAGCTATACTTATTATAAAGACCAGAATTCAACCATTCCCCACCCCCCAAGAAAACATGATCAAAGAAAGAAAGTAAAGAAACTATAAGTCTAATATTTACGACTGTGCAAACCTAAATCAAATGTATGACATGATACTTACAGGACTAGATTAACAAAATTAATGGGGTCCAATTGCTTGAAATTGTTTGGAGGAAGCCCTTGCTCAAGATTTACCAAGATTGTAAAGTCATGGTCTAATGTACTACAACATCTTCCAATGAGATGGCTTCGAAAAATTATCCGAAACTATAGCTGTTGGTGTGCAATTTTGGTTCATAAAATTAACTCAAACAGCTAGCTTTTATTCACCAGGTTGCAGAACATTAGACCATGACTTTACTACCCACCTAAATGTCTCTACTTTTACATTAGTTCTACCAAAACAAAATCAACGTCAGTAGAATCTAGGAACTGTCCACTCTGATAAAGGCATGCGCGTTCTGAAATGACAGCTGTTGTTCCTCTCCAAGAGTCATTTGCCAGAAGCTTGTTCAGACTTGCAAGAATCTTTATTTTACCACATACATTTCTGAAGGACGATAAGCTAAATTTAAGAAAAAAATACCTCAAAACATAATGGGACAGAAAACGGACGACTACACAGTGTGTTCGGTGGTCTAGCTGTTTCCTGGCTATAGAGGCAGTGGAATCAATGACCAACAATTCGTCGACGAAATATTTTTTTAAATATATATATGGCCCTTTAACGTAGCTGCTTCTACAACTTATAGCCTACTACATGTACAGTCGTGGTCAATAATAATCATCCACACTGGATGACTCAGGTAAACGTTTGATATCTTCCCTATTCGTTATCCGAGAAATTTTCCAATAAATAATTTAAGTAGGCTACCACCTTCTAATATACGACAACAATCTCCTACTGACCATTCAAAATAATTACATAATATGAAAACGTGAAAGCATCATACAGCATTTTGCTTGAGTTACCCTTCCACGATGCAACTGATTATAAACATCTCGAGCCAATAATATATTTCGGATACAATTAATATTCCGGCACTATTAGTTCTAAACTTTCTATTTCATCAGCGTTAAGAATGTTACGGGGTAAGTAACGTTTGTATATCTGAAGCAACTTATTTTTCCAAACTCTTCCAGGCAGCAGGCCACCATTATTTTAGTTATTATAGTCCTGTTTCCTGGCATACTTTGGAGGAATCAGGGTGCTCTAATTTATCAAAAGTGAATTACCCCCTTAAGTAAGTAAGAAATAAAGGGGTTAATCAGGAATCGAAGTAGTAATATTAAACTGAAATCAGAATAATTATGGTACCCTACCCCACTGTTGCATTAAAAACAATGCCTGGACACCGCCCATTATATCGTTCCATAATATGACCAGCAGCCTACACAAGGCTATAGTCACCGAATTTGGCATCAAATATTAATTACAAGATTTGAACCCAAAACAGACAATAATATAACTGATGTACAATATTTAGGTTACAGGAGGGCGCTATCCTTCCAACCCACCCAGTTCAACGCGAGTAATATTTATTAATTATTTATAAATTATATCTATTATTTTATAGTTTGCTGCAGGATTACACCTTTATATAACACCTTGCCATACCAGCATGTGTTGTACGTAGGCCTAAAGTGCAGCATGTGGATATTATTATATGATAGATATGTTTGTTTGCATGAATCGGAATTATGACTAAAATATACATATGTACTTGGTGCATTATAATTATACATAGGTTTACATCACGGTACAACTGGTGACACTCTAATGATACACCATACTTGTCATAATTCATATTCAATAATCATATCAAATTATCTTGTAACAGGTAACAGCTAACTCATTATATCTGGCAAGCTATGCTATTAATTTTTTAATTGGTTTTAGTACACATGTAAGTAATCTTGTAATATTCAACCATAATAGTGTACGGTATTGTCGTTAAGTAAATAATGCAAGAGAGAAGATGTATATTTAAATTATAGCTATGTAAACTACTACCCATACAATCTATTTTAACTAAGTTATAAGAAATTATATTCATACCATCCTCTTCCCATGTTATAAAAATTCAGGATTCATATGATTCACTTACACTGTACTTAAGATAATGGAAACAAACAGGCATAGACAATGATGAATGCAGGTGTGATGAGAGTCAAAGGAAAAACAGGCAGGGAAGCAGACCAACAGGTGGGCCTTGTGTTGATGACCAAACTTTCTAACTCACAGGTAAGTCAGAGAGAGCACCTGTGTATGCCACATCTATTAATCTTACCTCCGTGACCAGAGACAGAAGTATGCAGGTCCATTGAAAAATCCTTCTTGTTCCTTCGTAACCCATTTTCCAGCACAAGTTTTCCAGTATAATTTATCAACACTACGATACGAGTGGTCCCCCGAGGCCAGTATACATAGCACCTACTTCGACACACACACTTCACTCATCCCCACATTTAACATTGATGCTTATCAAGACATTTTTAATGCTCATTTAATTCAATAATTATTTTTTAACATGTATATCACTCCAAATTACACTGCCTAAGTAAACATAACATTATGGTCACATCCGACCCGCATACACGCGCAATACACTCCCACTCTGATAAACTCCACAGGTGAACTGAGCCTGGAGTTTGCTGGCAGGCTGGCAGGCTGCCGCTGGTGGACTCAGGGTTGCCACATGGCCGATTTTTCGGCCAGATTCACGAAATGTGGCCGTGAACATTTTTGTTGGCCTTAAAAAAACAAAACTTGATCGGCCAAACAATTTGGCCGAATTAAGGCCGAAATTTAACTGGAAGGCCCGAAATACAAAACATTGGTCAAATGTCGGCCTTCTTGCCCTCCCATTAGAAACCCTATATATAATATATCACTATTATGAGGCCATGAGTCCCATCCACCCCCTTCTTGGCCTGTAACGTCCGACTCCTGTTACCATAGTAACCGTACAGGAACTGGACGTGTGATATCATTTTAAAAATACATATAGGTTACGTATGGGACTTGGTCCTTGGAGAGTCAGTCAGTCAGACAGTCAGTCAGTTCCCCACTAACTTATTAGGGTGCATACACACCAAGCGAGTCGCGTCAAGTCACGTCACGTCAAGTCAGTGTACGTCAATTGGTGCGAGTCAAAACACAAAATCTCCGTTCACACCTACAGCGTCAGCCCAAGTCAAGTCATTACTCTGTTTACTCAGTGGTTTGCCAGATTTCAAGAACAATGGCAGGTAGCTGTTCTGTTAAGGCTTTGTCGTCGTTGTAGACTTAAGATAACCCGAATGTAGATCCATGAACTGAACACCAAAAGGCCAGATTTTGGAAACTTCAGTCATTTATTCCCAGACTTGCTGAACCATCCAGAAAAATTCTACGACTCCTTTAAGATGACTATTAAAAACTTCAAGAAGGTGGTGGACTTGTCAGGATGTTCCATAAAGAAAAGGAACACTAATTACAGACGTGCTGAAGAAATAATGACAATTTTTTTAAGGTAAGAAATATCTTATCGAAAATTTCAACAATAATTATGTGTGTAGGGCAATAATGAATAAAAGAAACATAGTAATAGTTCATTTATTCCTGCTGATAAGTGAAAATGCAACTGATAAACAAGAAATTCACCACCGTGGACTCGGTGTGACTGACACAAAAATGGGTCTGGCGCCATCGGTGACTCGACGCGACACGACGCGACGCGACTCGACTCGACGCGACGCATCCGGTGTGAACGGCTTTGCCTTATATCCATATGATTTAATGCTAACTGCGGGTGGCGAATAATGACGCATATCGACGTACACTGACTTGATGTGACGCGACTTGACGCGACTCGCTTGGTGTGAATGCACCCTAAGCCTGCTTCCATCGATACGTTACATTAAATCGCCGGTTGCTGTCTCGCGTGAGATTGTGTCCTTTTTTTTTTAATATAACCAATCTGACTTAACATATTTGATACATCATAACATCAACGTCGAGGTGGAAGGAACGGTACGATAGTGGCAGAAAATATAACCCATCGTGGGAAGAAAAGTTTGCGTGGGTAACACGGGCAAGTGATGGCAGTGAAAATGCACTGTGCAAGCTTTGTAAATCTCAGATCTCTCCGAAGGCAAGTCGTTTAATATCTTCATCTACAATGAGTAAGTGTTAGACCTATGCCTTTTAATTTGTTTGTTTATTTAAGTAGTTATTATGTATTATGGTATATTGCCTCTGAAAGTCATTAATCAATATAATTTCTATTATTGTTGTACTTTACCAACAACAATTTCATATGTGGCCGAATTTTTCTTTATTTTGGCCGGAATTAGTATATATTTGGCCGATTTGGCCGTGAGTTGGGCTAGATTTGGCCGTCAACCCAATCCGAGCATATGGCAACCCTGCGTGGTGGTGGCTGGGTGGGTGGCTCCACAGGCCGCTAGGTGAGGTGAAACCTCTTGGTGAGATCTCACCTTACCCAGAATCCCCTTGCGTGTAAACAAACTCCAATCGTTACTTTATAAAGACTTTATAAAGGACCAAGTAAATCATGATCTTGCTATACACATTTCCAGCCGCCGAAATCATAAGAAAATTTCAGTATCTCACTGTCTATGCGTTTTCGTACGACCGACAGTGGACGGAGTCAGTCAGCGGAGGGAATATGGATGTTCACACTTAAGTCAAAGGTATAAACTACCACGTTTCGGCAAAACTGAAGTGCAAATGAATGGGAACATCTATAAGCAATCCTTTATCCACAGCATTAGCGTACACCGGAATATGAAAGAATAATAATAAGCTATTTATTGGAGATGGTATGATCCCATGACGACGGTCAACATATTATTATATAATGGAAGCGGATGGGATGGGGACAGCTGGCCATTCTTTGATAATTTGTCTTGTGATTGGTCACCTCCAGTAAGCGCGTCCCTCATTGGTCCATCATCTCCCGCCCCCCCCCCCCCCCGCCAAGCTTTTCGGGCTCTTCGAGCTCTTCAACAGCTACATACGTAAACAAACTGAGAGCATAGCCATGGCGGGAGTGAATTCGCCTTTTTTTAAATGTAATTACTGTAACAAGGACTTCACAAGAGGGACGCGCTTACTGGAGGTGCTGGCTGCACCAATCACAAGACAAATTATCAAAGAATGGCCATCCGCTTCCTTATATAATTATATAATTGATATATAGTTATGCTTTCAGAATGCATCCGCCAATCACAAGGCAGAATTCGACACCTTTATAATAAATCAATGGAAGTATAATAAATCTAGTCATGATTTTTTTATGTTAATTAATCCTGCTACAGATTGCATATTTGAAGATAAATCAATAAGAAACAAGCAGAACACGTAATATATACACTTGGATATAATCTCTAGCCCCCTTTGAGATCTGCTGCTGAAATAGACGGTTTCTGGTTCGAATTGTGTATCCTCGTGATCGTGAGCAAGATCGTGAGAGCACTGTACTGGCTTTACGTGGGTGGATTGTGCACGTGATGGTTTGCTGGGTGGGCTGTCGTCAAGAAACCTCCTGTTTCTGATTTCTGGCTTCGATTCATGTGGGCTAAAGACTATCCGAGTGTAGGCTACAGTGTACAGTACGTGCATATACTTGTTGACTACAGGTTTTATTAATTTATACATTAATTTATATCACTTGATTGTTCCTCTTCGTTCAGGGAGTTGGCACTTCTCTCCAATCCCCTAAAGAGGACAATCGACAGCCGCATAAACTTATTCATTATTATTTTTTTGTTTAGATGTAAGCCTAAAAAGTTAGAAAATATGGTTATGTATATCAGGACAAATTAACGCTTCTGTACGTACCACAACTAGTAGCTTGCATGTTCTGTATTTCCTTATCAGTTCATAATCACGTTAGGAAAGTAGTTAAGCACAACCTTCAAAGACTATCTCTCCAGACTGCACGATTATACTCGTATAATGTAGGTAATATTGTAGGTTGGCTAACACACATTCACAATTAAGTCAACCCTTACCGTTTAATTACACTTTTACTTTTACACTCGTATGTTAAGTTCGTTATTAATACGCACTTTAATATATATATTATATAACCCAGTACGATCACACAAAAGGCAGGAATACCCATGGAGGTATAATCTAAGAGGAGGCGGCATGAGCCGCTCGTCCTGTACACCCAAAGTGAAGCAAGGGGCGGAGCCTATTACCCTACCCCCCATTGACTCAAAACATTGCCTCGCCCGCCTTACTCCCATTATAATTATGGTCTTATTTTCTCATATATCCTATAATCATAGCCAGAAAGAGACTTGAATTTGTTCCATATATGATAACTACATAAAATTATCCAATTCTGTATATTATCAAAAGTACTTAAACCCATTAAATATCGCTGTTTCCAGCTAGAGCATTACCTCTGCTCGCAAACTTTTCCTAGGAGTATGAATGAAAGAATGAATTGAATAATAAATGAATAGCTTATTTTATGCAAAAAGTATAGTAAAAGAGAAGGTGATAGCTTACATACCAACCCACAGACCGTATTATAACGTTACAGAGAAATAACAACAAGTACAGATGACCACACGTGAATCTGGTACGCCTCGCTACTTGTGAGATACCTACAACAGGAAGGAAAGTGAGCAAAAGTTATAGTTTGTTGACAAGCAGATAGTAATAATATTTTACTGTTTGCCTGTCAACAAACTACATATTTTTTCACTTAAATTTCATTTCGTTGTAGCCAAGCACCTCACAAGTAACGAACCATAGGCCTACCAGCTTCATGTGTGGGTAACTGTACAAATGCAAATAAAATTAATTATATAAAGTTTTCTAGTATGAGACTGTGGAAGGCCTTGTGTCACTCTTTAAGTATAATATATAAATAAGATTATAATTTATACAGTAAGATGTGTATAGTGAAGTGAAGATGTGTGTGTGTGCTGTGAAGATGTGTGATCTGCAGTGAAAATGTAGCCTATGTAGTGAAGATATGTATAGGCACCCATATGCTGAACACGCCAGCATTATCTTAAACAATGGCAAAGAATGTTGGTGAAATTGATGGTCCGACGTGATGAGCTGAGGTTTGTTTTGAGTCAATGGGGGGAAGGGAGGACAGCCGACCAATAGAAAATTTGCTTCACCTCTGTGACGTCATGCCGCCTCCTCTTAGATTATACCTCCATGGGAATACCCCATCACAACCAGATAATGTGAAATACAACCCACATTGGCAGACGGAAAGTAAAAAAACAAAAAAAAAACAAGTATTTATACCAAACGGTTTCGGTGGACACTGCCACCCTTTCAGTGGTAAAAAAAAAAGCTGAAAATCGACACTGCAATACAAAATGTGTGTGTGAGTGACTGTGTGTGTCACCAGTGTCTTGTGGCATGTGTGTGGACTGAGGTACACACTCTCCCCATACATGCTGTACATCTATGCATACACACCTGCCACATACATATTGTTACATATCCACCCAAATCAGCCAAACTAGCATTAGTTCAAAAACTGAGCTATTCATTCGTTTATTCATTCGTTTATTTATAATAATTTACGAATGTATTCCATGAATATTTACTATCTTATTATATTCCTTTTTCATTTATTTACTAAAAATATATTAAATATTATATATGAAATTATTATATAATGAAATTGTATACATTCAACTTATTAAATCGAGAGTGGTTGAGTCGACACTGTACGATATTCTGACCAAGGTTTAAAGAATACTATACAGCCGGCCACCAAGTTCCTGGAGTGAGTGGAGTCAGTTCACCTCCAGCTTTTGGCATGTCACCATGGGTTTCCTGTCGACCTGAGTTTTGTTAATTTATACTTGTGCAGCCTTGTGTGACCCTCTCTCGTATTTGATAAGTATATACTATCTTTATTGTGTCTAATTAGTTACTTGTGTAGTGTTAGTGTTTGTGTATAATGTAAATGTAATGTAATGTGTATGTAAATAAGAGTTAATGTTTCTCATATTACGTTTCATACCCTAGACAACCGTAACAATATTAACGATAATAATTATACAGCGAACGTCTTATTGTTCGAATAATGTCAGAGTGTTAATGTCAAAAATTTACTCAACATGCATAAATAATTTCCTTCAAAGAGCCACACTATTATAGCTCACGTATAAGAGTTGATCAGTGGACTTACTCACAAGTCTCGAGTAAATCGAAACAGTTTCGGACCACATGTTTCCGTCTACATTGCTTCATGACCAAAACACCAGATGGCTTTCCAATCTGTAGTTCTTCTTGGTTCGTGAATTTAGTGCTAGTGCGCCGTGACCCGGGACGGTGACCGTCTCATTATTCTTTCACCACCCACTTAATTAATACCATCACTACCACCTCCATCACCACCACAATATGAAATTTATAAATATATATATAGTGATGCCTTAATGCCCCGCAGGAGGTGATAGCCAAAAACACAAACACTTGATCTTTTAGTCCGGATGGGAGTTGTGGCGTTTTAGGGAGTGTCACAAATATGGCTGCTGGCTGTGTCGTTCGTAACTATCACGGTCATTGGTGCGTAATTTGTGTGAATATATATGTGATTGCGCTGGAATTCTACACTCCGTATCTACCCAAAGAAAAAACAGAAGTAAGGTAGTGCAGAAACTGATGGTATTTATGGAGAAAATATGTCTCCATCCGCTTCCGAAAATATGGCTGTAGAGTTAGATACGTATATACTTTGCATCTGAAAGATAATTTTCCGGTTAATGGCGACGTACGGAATAACTAAACACTTGGTATAGCCTTTTTTTAAGGCATATTATATTATATATAACACCAAATGTGAATTATAAATAAGTAAAATGAACCTGTTGGCCCCTAATAAGGAACCTCATGGCTTGAAGCAAAGTGTGGAGGTGAAGGAGTTAATGGAAAAGGATTTTATCATTCATTTATTTCAAAGTATTATCTATAGCCGTGTGATATCAGTTAATAATATTTACATTTACAATATTAATAATGAGAAGCTACACGTGGAGCATAGCAGTTCTTGAGTGTTCATATTTTCATTTAATCATTCTCGTGACTTGTCAAAAAATGAAAATTTAATTCATTATTGCCTAAGAATTATAAAAACGATTATTGGGAAATAAATGTTAATTTAACTGCAATATTACAATAGATATGAAAATATTATACAGTTTCCGTTACTAAATTGAGTGAGGTGGGAGGGGAAATATTATTTACACTAACAGCAAATACAGATGATAAATTATGATGTATATAATTTTATAGAAACCCAACCTGACAATGCTTAATTAAACATTTTCAGATAGCTGAGTGAAGGCTGGTGGTGGAACGTCCTAATAGCAACAATATTGTATCGCCTCGTTACGGTCTTCCTCTGTTACCTTGTTATTATGCGTGACGTTACAGTCTTCATGTGTATGTCACGTTAAGGTATTTCTGTTACGTTACGGTCTTCATGTATCACGTTACGGTCTTGTGTCACGTTTGTGTTTTTGTGTCACGTTACGGTTTTTTTGTCACGTTTGTGTTCTTGTGTTACGTTTCTGTGTTTGTCACGTTACGGTCTTGTCAGGTTACTGTGTTCTTATCACGTATAATATGGTCTTTTTGTGTCACGTTATGGTATTTTTGTCACGTTATGGTCTTTTTGTCACGTTATGGTCTTTGTCAATTTATGGTCTTCTTGCGTCACGGTACTGTCATTTTCACGGTTACTATTCTTCTCACTAACGTTACGGTCCTACTGTGTTACCCCCCAAACGGAAACTGCCATGACGTGGTGGGGGGGGGGGCGGGGGGCTTGTGTGTCTGAGGCCCGTAGTTTTAAAGAATTTGAGGGCCCTTACTGGAGCTTTATGTATCCTCCAAACTAATCCAGGCCACATAATCCTTCAGTGTTTCTAATAGGGAATCTGTTGCCCGGAGTAGTTTGGAGAATTTTTTAAAACTACGGGCGAGTCTGACCTGGCGAGCTAGACTTGGGGAGAGAGGGCCGCCAGTGAGAGACCAGACTAAATGGTTCCCATGCAATGATTACCCGGTAGTAATGTGGGCAATACTTTAAGGGTTTTGGCGTCCCTTCTGCTCCAGCCACTACCTTAGACGTTCAACTGTCCCTTTTTTCTTTTTATTTCCTTCCTGCTTGCTGTCACACCTCTCTATCACCTTTTTTCTGGCGCTATAGGACCTCGCTGTTGTTACGGTCTTTAGAACACCAAACCAACACTTAACAAAAACTAGCCACATCAACACTAACTAAAACTAACAATAACATAACAAATATATCAATAACCGAAAATAACTATAACAACCAACACTAACCAAAGCTAACAATAACCATCACTAACAAAGCAAAAAATAACAATAACATCTAACATTAATACCAAAGTAATAATAATGACTAAGATGACAACAATAACAACAGACGCTACAATGACCAAACGGAATTTACTGACTATGAATGTTATTTTTTTTTATTGTTTCACTCCTTCTCTTATCTTTAACAAATTTAACTTTCACAGGTTGATGGGTGCTGATTACATTACACCTTGACATCCCGTCCACCCAGATCTAATTCTCTTACAGCTCTTATGTTACTTTTAATTTCCTTATGATTATTTTTGTGTGATATTTCAGTGTTTTTGTGCATACGACTAATATCTTTCTATATATAAATTTTCAGTATTACAGGGTATTATTATGATAGTTTATATATTGGAGATTTGCATATTAACATTTTCCCATGACTAACGTTTGTACAATACATCAGAATTTATTTATCCCTGCCACAAACTATTGAGAAACTGTGACAGAGGTTAACAACGATGTCAATTACCATTATGCTGACCATGATTTTTTTTTTTTTTTTTTTTTTTTTTTATATGATGCCTGTAGTGGATAATAGTATTCCACGTTACCAAGGTACACAGTGTAACTATAAGGTCCACACTGCTGTATCATCCAGGTTACAACAATGTCCTCCCCAAGGTGTTACTCAAGGCACTTACCAACACCTATGTTAAGGGGGAAGTTTTGTTTTGGTAATTCTGGAACAACCGATTCCTCCAAACTATTTCAAGCAACAGAACGCCATTATTTTTGCTCCTCTGGTTCTGTTTCCTAGCATACTCTGGAGGAATCAAGGCACTCCAATGTAACAAAAAAGAATGACCACTTTAACAATGTGTGTACTGTACGGTAGAGGTGAATCGACTGAACCATTGTTGGTATTGACACTCATTGCTGACCAACAAACAACCTCAGTCAGTAATGTCAACCACTCACCCAGCCCTGTATGTGCAAATTTATGTTAATGTTCGATTATGTACTTATCAAAATCAAAAGTATATAATTTATCTAATATTTGAATAATCATTGGTTGTGTATGTTCCTATTATTGTGTTGCTATGTGTTTACCATAACATTGTTTATATGCGTTTGTTTTATAATCCAACATTAGAATATATATTCTGATATATATTCAAATTCTACCCTATTAATATATTTATTTTAATTAATCGACATTATTGGACAATTTTTGGAAGCCACTCTGCCAACCTATTTATGACTGGGCTTTTTGGCTCAGTGTAGGTACAGGAGGAAGCTACCCAAGACTGTCTCCATAGAAGGTCTCTCTATCAGAACACCTTAACTACAACTACACCACTTAACAGTCTGCGTTCATTGGTCCATCTAGAACATTGGACCATTGGGACGGACTGCAAGGAGTCTGTCTATCAGGGTTAATTTTCTTTTAAGGGGGAAATTTTGTTAGTAAATCTGGAGCAACTGAATCCTCCCAACTGATTCCAAGCAACAGAACACCATTATTTTTGTTCATCTGGAACTGTGTCCTGGCATACTTTGGATGAATCATGGCACTCCAATGTAACGAAAGTGAATTACCTCCTTAATATGAAAACAACAACATTATTCTAACTCAAATGTATCGTCTGATTTTTTTGCCATTTCCTTTTTATGAGCATTTCATGTGTATTTTATGTATTTTTGTTTGTATTTTTATCTGACTTTTGGTTACTCATGTATGATTTTGTGTAAATGCTATTTGCATTATTACATGAATTTTTTGTAACTATTTTAATAATTCTGTGTTAATTTGTTAGTTGATAATTGTTCTAGTATGTAAGTAATATATTTGTTTCACATTATATCACTTTAAAAATTGATATGTGCATTTTTTTTTTTTTTTTATGAACCAAATTATTTACGTTCGTTTTCTTCTTTCCAGATGACCAGAGAACAACCAACCATCTCAGAAGAGCACCCCGGTAAATATACAACACAGTACTCTATATGTAACCTATAGATTTTATTTTATATGTCAAATTGATTCAAATATTGTACTTATATGGTAACATGAATATAATATACTGGTGAATATTTATATAAGAGGGTAGGTAGATAGGCTTTATGGTAGAGTAAAGCATGAGACATTTCTCGTGCGTCACTCTACATTTCTCTTCCAGCAGCCAGGGTGAAGACGACCCCGAGGACGAAGGAGGACGACCACCAAGACTAACAAGAGGACGAGCAAGACTGACAAGAGGACGAACAAGGCTATGAGAAGAGGACGACGACCAAGAGGATTAGAAGAGATGGACGACTTCAGGGCCAACACATGAGTCAAGGTGTATCTTATATCTTAGTTTGACATAATGAATATAATGATGAATATAAGGATGAATGTAAGGATGAATATAAGGATGAATATAAGAATGAATATAAGGATGAATGTAAGGATGAATGTAATGATAAATATAATGAGTATATATTTAGCTATAAGTTAGATAGGGATTGACGCAGGGTGGGGCATGGGAAATTCTCCGTGTCGCACCTTGCACTCTCTTCCGGCCCAGGGTGTGTGTGTGTGGCTGGAGGAGGGATGGAAGGGCGAGCCAGAGAAGAGGGAGATATGAGCCAGAGAAGAGGGAGATGTGAGCCAGAGAAGAGGGAGATATGAGCCAGAGAAGAGGGAGATATGAGCCATGGGAGAAGAAAGAAGAGCAAGAGGAGGGACGAACCCAGATACAGATAACAAGAGGACCTACTGCAGAAGGCGACGCAGAAGAGGTGAGTAGAAATTTGATAACTTTTTAGTGGATGAAAAATGTTATAAGAAGAGTCTGCGTAAATTGATTATTAAAATGATATTGTTGTACACATTTCAGAGGGAACATTGCATTAATAACCGTATGAAGGTCTCAATTTTGGATACCAGATTATATATCAAGTGAGGTTACAAGACTTTAAGCATATAATATATAAGGCATAATACTAATAGTAGGTCTTTTCCTTGGATTATCTGTTAACACCACTACTACTGCTACCACTACTACTGCTACCACTACCACTGCTACCACTACCACTGCTACCACAACCACTGCTACCACTACCACTGCTACCACTACCACTGCTACCACTACCACTGCTACCACTACCACTGCTACTCCACCCACCACAAACATCACATCAATAAATTTGATGGGACATCTGCACCTACCACCACCACTGTACCTGCTACCACCACCACCACCACCACCACCACTGTACCTGCTACCACCACCACACCTGCTACCACCACCACACCTGCTACCACCACCACACCTGCTACCACCACCACACCTGCTACCACCACCACACCTGCTACCACCACCACCACCACACCTGCTACCACCACCACCACTGTACCTGTTACCACTACCACCACCACCACCACACCTGCTACCACCACCACCACTGTACCTGTTACCACTACCACCACCACCACCACTGTACCTGTTACCACTACCACCACCACCACCACCACTACACCTGCTGCTGCCACCACCACCACTACACCTGCTACCACTACACCTGCTACCACCACCACCACTACACCTGCCACCACCACCACCACTACACCTGCCACCACCACCACCACTACACCTGCTGCCACCACCACCACCACCACTGCTACACTACTACCTGCTGATCTACATAAACAAAGGGTGGGTATCTTAACTATGTTTTACCTTTAGTTCATAAATTACCTTCTATTATTATTTTCAGGTTTAATCCACAATTACATTTTTATTTACAGCAATAATTTATTTTTATATTATTTACAGGTGTGAATTCTAAAATTTAGTTTTTAGGTTTAATTCACAATTACAATTTTCTTTACAGCATTAATTCTTACATTTTAATTTATTACAGGTTTAAATAAAAAAAATGATTGCGTTTACAAGGTTATACTTTTAAATTTAATTTACTAGATTATATTTTCAGATTTAATTTAATTTTTTTTACAGGGTAAAACATTTTCCACAGATTTATCTTTCAGGATATAATTTCTAATTTCCAGTTAATTTAGATTATCTGATTTGAGAACTTTCTGAATTTTCAGATTTTATTCAACAGATTTTAAAATTTCTTCTATATTTTGGTTTTATTACCAAAGCTGATTGTAAATAAAAATAAAATATGAAAATGGCCTGGTTGCTTGAGTATCTCCCAAAATACACTATTCTGAAAATTACACTATATATATGAATCATGAAACACACTAATGTAGGTAAAACAGATGGACTAATAAAACATAAGCAAATTAAGATTAAAAAATTATTAACGTACAAAAGCAAATTTGGCTAAAAAAACACAAAGACAAAGAAATTAATGCAAATGGTAAATAAAAAAAGAAAACAAAACCAATATAATGCAATATAAAAGTAAACTATAGAAAAATCAATAAAAACAATGTAATGTGCAATGGGTTAAGAAGAAATGAACGAATAATTACAAATGACATAATAACCATAATATCGGTCATGATCTGGAGTAAATATTTAAATACTAGTAGTGAAAAAAATAAGGTAATTATTATTGATAGGTATTTAAATAGAGGGAGACAGAAAGAGGTCGGGGGAGGGGAAGAAGGGGGTGAGGGAAGAGGGAGGAAAAGAGGTGGGTGAGGGAAGAGGAAAGGGGAGAGGGAGGGAGGGAGGGAGGAAAGGAAAGGGGTGGGGGGAGGGAGGAGGAAATGAGAAAGATGGGGGTAGGGAGGGAGGGAGGAAAGAAAGTGGAGTGAGAAGAGGAAGATTAAAAGGAAAAGAAGGGGGAGAAGTAATAGGAAGAGCAGGAGTAGGGAGAGAAGAAAGGAGAGGAGGAGATGAAGAAAGGAGAGGAGTATAGAGAGGAGGAGATGGGAGAGAAGGAGAAGGAGATGGAGAAAAAAGGAGAGGAGTAATATATAGGGGGAGGAGGAGGAGGAGATATGCCAAGGTGAGTAACCAAAATACAGTAGGTTGGGAAAACTTTCCGGTAGATTTTCATTATAGCTCTTATGGTATTTTAATATGTATATATTTAAAAATGTATTATTTATTAATTTTTTTCGTCGTCGTCGCCGCCGCCGCCGTTTTTTAATAATTAGTTTTTTATATTTATTTTTTAAATAATATATATATTTTTTAATATTTATTTTTATTAATTAATTTTTTTTTTTATTATTATTATTATTATTATTTTTTTTTTTTTTCGTCGTCGTCGTCGCCGCCGCCGCCGCCGCCGATGTCGTCGCCGACGCCGCCGTTTTTTTTTTTTTGTAATAATATATATATATATATATATTTATTATATATTTTTTATTAATTATTTTTTTTTGTAATAATTAACTTATGATTATTTTTTTTTTTTTTTTTTTTTCGTCGTCGCCGCCGCCGCCGCCGACGTCGTCGCCGCCGCCATTTTTTTTTTTTTTTTTTTTAAATAATATATATATATTTTTTTAATATATTTTTTTTATTAATTATATTTTTTTGTAATAATTAACTAATGATTATTATTTATTTTATATTCATTATTTTTTTTCGTCGTCTTCGTCGTCGTCGCCGCCGCCCCGCCGCCGCTGCCGCCGCCTTTTTTTAATAATTAGGTTTTTTATATATATATATATATATATATATATATATATATATATATATATATATATATATATATATATATATATATTTTTTTTTTTTATTAATTTTTTTTTTTAATTAACTTTTATTTTTTATTTATTTTTTTTTTATTAATTTTCTTATTTGATTTATTATTATTTTTTCGTCGTCGTCGTCCCCGCCGCCGCCGCCACCGCCGCCGCCACCTCCGTCGCCCCCCCCCGCCGCCGCCGCCCTTCCGTCGCCCCGCTGCCGTCCCCGCCGCCGCCGCCCCGTCGCCGCCGTCGTTTTTTTTTTTTTTTTTAATAATATATTTGTATATTTTCTAATATATATATATTTTTTTTATTAATTATTTTTTTTTGTAATAATTAACTCATTGTTAAAAAGTTAAAGTTAAAGTTAAAGTGTTTCAGTTCTGATGAGATACTCTCCCGTACGTCATCCCAACTCCCCATCATGGCAGTCTCCCCCCCCCCCCCAGCAAACAGTTTTGTACTCTCGGCCCTCTCGGGTCGGCTCGACCTGCCCAAGGTATATTCTTTAAACCTTGGATCTGCCGACCTCACAGATGCGAGGCAGACGCGTATAATCACTTGGAGTATTTAGTAATTACCTATACATGTATTTACTCCTATTAACTTCCAACCATGTTTCAAATAAATTTATGGCCTTTATAGCGGTAACGTACCCCAGAGTGTTGGGGCTTGTATGTACTGTACCATAAATAAATAAAGATACTAAAAAAATATTATTAGATCCTGCTTATAAGCACTCATACATTTTGTATATAAAGGAGATTATTGAATTGCACAGTCGGGGGTTGCTAATGGTGTAATGATTGTTGTTGAAGTTCTCCTAGGTAGAATGGCCTCCTACCCCACAGAGCTATGGTACGCTCTGGTCCCAAGGAAATAAAAAGGAGGGGCTGGCCCTATAGATGTAGATATATAGATATAGCATGGGCTACCGATGCAAATTCCAAGCAGATGGGACCAGAGCTTACTGGATTAGGGAGTCTGATGGCCTCCGACCGCCAGGGAGATTTGGTGGTAGGTCTTTGATTCCACAGCCATGTGCTGTGGGCCCAAGTTCACGTTACCACAAGTTCTGAAGGGACCATAAGGGGGAGGGAGTTTCGACTGCTGCATGCACAGGGATATTGCACCCCCGTGTGGCGGCTGTCCACACAGCAGAAAAAAAGAGCCTCCTATGTCTCTTGTGAAATTTTATCCATATGGGCAGATCTCATCAAATCCACTAGAAAGTGAGCAGATCCTACAACAATCTTTAGTTTAGCCCTGTGGGGGGTGACTAGTATTCACAGAGAATAAAGTCAGTCCCTCTGGGCAAATTGTGTAATGGTTATCATGCTCGCCTTGCAAACGAGAGATCCCGGGTTCGATTCCCGAGTCAGTGGAATTGTTTTACAATTTTCCCAGCCCCCTATGTTCCTGTTCACCTAGCACTAAGAGCACTGCAAGTATTATAACCTTGTAGGCTGGAGGAAGATGTGTTGATGTAACAAAAATTACTGCCTTTATGACCAAAACCATGAGTCGATAAGCATAAAGCCCAACAATTTTTGTACAATATCATTTCTCCGCTTTGTCTTGACCATTGAAGATCATGGTGGCACTGGCAAATGGCAATGTTCAGTGTCCACCGAAAATGTTTGGTTAATTTGGTCTGCCAGTGTGGGTTTTATTTCACGTTATCGACAATCAAACTAGCCCAAAACCAGACAAAAAACAATAAGTGTTACTGGTCCAGTCTCCCAGAGCTCAAAGGTTTATTTCTATCGTGCTCCGTGGATAGTCTTTTTAGAAAAGGTAAAGGACACTCCACCTTTGATTATACACTGAAACACATAATTATTGTTATTTTTATTAGCAATAAATATTTAAAGTTATCATAAATGGTTGTTTTTCTTATTACTTATATATTATAATTTGAAATGACAATGAATTTGTTTTATAAGTTAACAGTGTAGACATACCAAGATGGAATGGAACATTATTGGAACAAAACAAGCGCCTATTCCCCCGCCGTTGTTGGCGTCGCTGCCGGACTAATAAGGCGGGTACTTCACAAATCAAGTTTTATCACACTTACCTTATACAGAAAGGGTATGTCATACATTCATACTTATCCTTGTATAATATAAAACAGGTTTGTAATTGATATTTAGCTTACAATAGCATCAAATTCTTTATTTTGATGGTTGTTTTAAGCGAATCTTTGCTGAACAGCCAGCCATTGGTAGCACTGATACCACCTTGTTTCTTTTTACAATCCGTACATAATACTTGTGGAATGAGTCGTAGTTGTACATATAACCATCTTTATACATATGCGTCTGCGTCAATATGGCTGATGTACGTAGGGGTTAAAGAATATCGTAATTTTGTGTTCGACTTTATGAATTTGACATTAACCTGTCAGTTGTTTTCAGTTCTAATTTTAGAGAAGATAATTATCAATCCTGAAGTACCTTACAAGAACAACATTTCCTTATCTACTTGTATGATCATTTATACATTAGTATATTGATATATATTAAGATTCTGGGTATTAGTGCAGAAGTGCACCTCTCTGTATAATAGATATTTTACTGTCATTACCCACTATTTTTGACCATTCTAAGACACTTTTCTTCTATGGCTTTTCTTCCTCAAATACCTCGTTTTCGAGATGTAGTAGTCTGCCCAGGTTAGGTCCCAGTAGTTTGCCCAGGTTAGGTCCCGGGGTATAAGTTTATAATTAATCCTTCTAATTTAGTTTAATGTCAATATGCAAACATAATAGTTAATTATATATACAATACCGTCATGAAGGTTTAAGTTGGTGCTCGTATTTGGTTTCGTCACAATATAACATTTCATGTATGCACTGCGTGCTGATGTTCTAGAAGGTTGTTAGGGTTAGGACCAAAGGTTGTTAGGGTTAGGACCGAAGGTTGTTAAGGTTAGGACTGAAGGTTGTCAGGGTTAGGACCGAAGGTTGTCAGGGTTAGGACCGAAGGTTGTTAGGGTTAGGACCGAAGGTTGTTAAGGTTAGGACTGAAGGTTGTCAGGGTTAGGACCGAAGGTTGTCAGGGATAGGACCGAAGGTTGTCAGGGTTAGGACCGAAGGTTGTTAGGGTTAGGACCGAAGGTTGTTAAGGTTAGGACTGAAGGTTGTCAGGGTTAGGACCGAAGGTTGTCAGGGATAGGACCGAAGGTTGTCAGGGTTAGGACCGAAGGTTGTTAGGGTTAGGTCTAGGTTAGGTTAGGTCAGGTCAGGCTGGTTAGAGTGGCTGTAAAACATTTCACCAAAAAAAAAAAAAAAAAAACTTGGGAGGCGCTATTGTAAATTTTTACCGGTCCCGGTAGTTTGCCCAAGTTAGGTCCCTGTAGTCTGCTGTGGTCTAGGTTAGGTCAGGTCAGGTTAGACTAGTTTCCATATTATGTTTGTAATCAGTGGCGTCACCAGGGGGGGGGCTGGGGGGGACATATGTTCCTGGGCGCAGCATTATGGGGGCGCCAATTGCTAATTTGAAGTTGGGGAAAATAAAAATGCTTTGCTTACACCAAAGTGAATCTGAAATAATAAAGTTAAGCATTTCCTGAAATGATTAGTGCACTCAAGCCATAGTTTAATTTATTTTTTCTTTTTATTAATTACGAAACTTTACTTTGGGTTTAGAAATGGGTAGGCATCTTCATTAGTATTCACATAAATAAATTAGATGAATAATTTATTTTTAAGGACTAAAGATTTTAAAAAATTGTTTCCAAGTGGCTATAAATTGCTTCTATGAGTACTCATAGGGAGGTTATGAGTACTCATAGAACCTCCCAGCTGATTAGGCTTGCTTCGCTCGCCAACCACCCACCATCACGCCCCCTATTGGGGCGCCATAACAATCTTTGTCCCCGGGCGCCAACAACCCTCGTGACGCCACTGTTTGTAATGGGGCATGTATCGAAAACGGGGCATTTGAGGAAGAAAATCCATAGAAGAAAAGTGTCTTAGAATGGTCCAAAATAGTGGGTAATGACAGTAAAATATCTATTATACAGTAAGGTCCACTTCAGCACATTTACCAGATTCTGCCCAGAATATTTACGATTTAATGTAGTATTTCAAAGTGTGAGATGCATTGTTCCTGTGCCATTTTCTAGTAACATTATGAGGGAGTAGGCCTCTTGAAACCACATCCACACATTTTACTAGATTCATGAATTGTCTAATTCTCTAGTAAAGTTACACACATGCTTTGTGGCCCATTACCATCCAAGCTGTACTTACTCAAGTCATTTATGTTGCAACCACTACCATCATGCTATTATGCATCTAGTTAAATATATTCATTCCTAAGGTTACTGTTCTATCAATTATGAGTTAATGACTTTAAACCTACATTCTCTGATGAATAGTTTTATTCAGCTTGTTTTCCAGACTACCTTTGCCTGTCATGTGTGATTCACTCCAAATTATTTGATTAACTCGACATTCTCCCTTTCCTTACTAGTCTTTCTGCTTAAAAAAGTTGAACACAGAGAGAGGTAGCCTGATACAATAATGAATAAATTACAAGTTATGAATTTAGGGAGTACGGTACCAAATTTCTTTGGTAAATATTGAAAAAATACCGTTGTTGCGTACGTTTTTTCTACCTTCATGACCCATTTATTTAACAATTCTAGGACTATTTTATTCTATGGCATTTTCTCCGCAAATGCCCCATTTCCAAGATATTCAAATGGGGCATTTTGAAATTAGCCTGACCTTACCTAACCTAGACTACCAGGACCTAATCTGGGCAAACTACCTGAAAATAACCGTGGTAAAGTACAGAAAATTACCGGGGCAAAATACAGGGACCTAGCCGGATCTAGCAACCCTGCTACAAAACTGTAATTCTTTCAATAAATACCAAGTTTTGTATGATGTGGTACCAGTCAGTAAGTGGACTCTGTGCTGAGTTGCAGAACCAAGTGGTACACTATTGAGAATCTGGATATGGTAATGATAGTTTAATTCAGTAGGGTTGTGGAAACAACTTCATTTATTACCAGTAGTATAACAGTACTGTAACTTGGCCTGTGTGATTTTATTTTTCCATCGACCATTCCATACTTGTACCTTGAAAAAGTTGTCTGTTAGCTTCATAGGAAGTACCATCAGGAATACTCATGAATAACTAGAGCACCCTATTGTCCAGGTACAGAGTGTTCCACTGAGCCCTCTAATTCTTGATAGTAGGAAAATCCCATACTGGTTGCACTGAACCCTAACTCAACCACTAGCTGTTGATCAATTATTGTCAGTATCAATAAAACAGGGATAGGAAAGAGTATTCCTGTATTGGGAATCATGAGGTTATACAGTACTCTACAGTGAGGTGCATCAATGATTTCATATAAATTGATACAGCGACTACTGGTACACTATATTTTTACACTTACATAACTGGAAATCTGGAAAACTGCTTTATTCTAGTTGTCTTGTGAATAGAAACAACATAAGATACTAGTGTACTCTACAATGGTAGGGACACCTCATTTAATAACTGGTATGTACCCAGAATTACAGTAGGCTACAGTAACTTAAATCAATTCTGGTTCACAGATGGAGTGGAACAGTCAACGACAGGTACTGCAAAAATGGCCATCCACATCCTTTGGATTGCAACAAGTGCAAGTTCAACAACCTCAGCAACAGCAACAAATACATCAGCAACACCAACTGCAGGCACACCAAACTCATCAACAACATTCACAGGAACAGCAGCTGCAACAACCAATACAACATCACATAGAAGCCATACCAGTAACACCAATGACACCCAAAATTAATAAGACAGGTGGATCAGCCACCCCCCATTGTCTTGTGTGTAATGTTCATCTTGGCATGTTTGCTAAAGGTGGAATGGAAGTATTTTCAGACAAGGTAATATTATTTATTGTTGTATTTTTGAGGCATAGCTTGTGACTTAAAATATTATACAATATACTGTACCCGGTACCAAACAGTACAAGTAGTTTTACATCTTGATGTAGGAATCCATTAGAGCTTGGTTTTAAGCCTGCTCCTCATTTTTTGGTTCTGCCATGGGAATTTTGAATTATGATGGTACTGTCATGTAGATTGTTGTATGGAAACCACTTATTGTTGCCCTCTTATCAGTTTTCATAATGACCTTGTAGACCTATGCTTATGACTTAAAAGAATATTTGGAAATGTGTTCTAACATATTTTTTTTCTGATACAGGTGACTACTACATATGGCAAGGTGCAAGTCCATAATGTCATTGGCTCTATCATTAACCAGGAAATATCTATTGCTACGGTTCACTCAAGTATTGTGTGCAAGAAATGCTTCAAGTTATTGGATGATATTGATACATTGGAGGCTCAGCTTGTTGGTATGAAGCAGGTAAGATGGATGTTTTATGTAGATAAAGTTGTTAAATACATCAACATCATCAGTACCCGGGTCATTTTTCGTTTTTCAAACGGTGGGTGGTTCTAGTGGCATATCTACAGATTTGCTCTGAGAAAGTGGACAGGGAATTTTATGGCTGCAAGTGTACCAGTAAGCAAAATACAGTATAAGATATGAATATATGGGAATGTTGTTGTTGTTGTTGAAGTTCCTCAAGCTGTCTGGCCGAGCAGCCCCGAGCTCCTGAGGAAGGCCTGAACCGGGCTTTCCCACAGTGCCCTCAGAGAGTGTATGTTGTGTTGTTGGCGAGTGTGGTTGTGTGTATTGCAGTCTTCAATAATGTGTTTAATAGTATGGGGTGCTGTGTTGCATCCTGGACAGGCATCCGCAGTGGCTTCATCCAGCCTCTTCTGATATGTCAGAAGGGCCGGGTGGTGGCCACATCGCAGCCTGGCCAGGTGGACTCTGTCCTCACGGGGAAGGGAGGATTCAGATGGGTGGATGTCAGGAGGTCGTGCATGCAGCTGTGAGTTGTTTTTTAGTGTTTGGATGGACTGATGAGTGATTTGAGTGTGGATGTGTTTTTGGAGATTGGTTTGGGGTGGGCATAGTGTAAGAGATGATAGTATTTGTGTGTGGTATCGTGTACTAGGTGTTGTTTTGATGTTTCTTAGCATGTGTGGGTGTTGTGCCATGTAGTGTAGTGGATGTTGTGGGTTTGTGGAGGCTGCAGCAAGTGTTTGTGTGCCTCTCATGTCAAGATGATCCTTGATTTTGAGGATTTTGGTTTCATGGTGTAAGTGGTCTGTAGCTGTGCAGCTAGTGATTGTCTTTAGGGCTCTGTTCTGTATGGTCTGTAGGGTGTTGTGATGAGTCTCAGCGAGGTTTGAAGCCCAGGCTGGGCTTGCATAGTCCATCACTGATCGAATATATTATTTGTATACTGTGATTGTAGATTCTTTGTTATGTCCAAATGTTGTGCTGGCAAGTGATCTGAGGGCTTTAAGTCTGTTCATGCATTTGTTTTTGATGGTTGTGATGTGTTTGAATGTCATGGATGTATTGTATGATATGCCAAGTATTTTGTGTGTGTGTGGTATAGGTGTGTTGTTTATGGTGAGGTGTGGTGTGTTGCGGTGTTCTGCATTCCAGTTGGTGGGTGCTATTTTAAGTCTATTTGTGGTGAACCAGGTATTAAGTGTGTTGAGGTAGGGCTGGAGGATGAGAGTGGCTGTGTCTGCGTTTCTGTGTGTACAAGTGAGTGTTATGTCGTCTACGTAGGAGGCTACGTGTATTTGTGGTGCCTGGGGTGTTGGTAAGTCATGCATGTATAAGTTGAAAAGGGTGGGTGAAAGTACAGATCCTTGAGGGACACCATTAGTGAAGTTTTTAATGTTAGATGTCTGACCAGCAAATGTAACGGTGGGCTATTCTACCTCCCAAAAAGTTGGCCAGCCATCTTTTGGTGTCGTTTTGCAAGTTTGTGTTGTATATTTTGTTTGTGAGGTTGTGGCAGGGGATGGCATCAAATGCTTTACTTATGTCTAGTGTAACTAAGAGTGTTCTGTGAGTGTTCTATTTGAGTTGATTCCATCAAAAATTCTTTGTGTGAGGTCTGTAAGAAGGGTGTTAGTTGAGTGTAGTGGTCTGAAGCCGTGTTGTGAAGATGCAAGGGGGATGTGTGGTGTAATTAGTTTAATTATGAGGCGCTCGGTGATTTTGGAAGGGGTGCAAAGGAGGGTGATGGGACGATGAGAAGAGGGTAGTATGGGGTTTTTGTTAGGTTTAGGGATGGTGATAATGTTTCCGTGTTTCCAAATGTTGGGTAATGTGTTGTGTGAGTAGCTGTAGTTTGCTATGTTAGTGAGTGCTTGTATGCCTTGTGGTCCAAGGTGTTTGAGGTGTATGTAACTGATGTTGTCTGGAGCACAGGCAGGTGAGTGTTTTAGGTTGTGAATGATGTGGTTTGTCTGATGATTTGTGAATGGTGCATAGTCTTGGTCAGTGGGAAAAAGTCTCTTGCGTCTAATGATTTGTCTGTCTTCAGGATGAGGGTGAAGGTGGCTGACATGAGAAAAATGTTGGATGAGTGTGTTTGCTTGTTGTTTGTTAGAGGGTATATTGTCTGTTGTTGTGATGGCTGCATGTGATTGTGTAATGTTGCTGTTGGACAGTGTAATGCTGTTTAGTGTTTTGTAGAGTTTGCTGGTGTTTGTTTTATGATCAAGTGTATTGGCAAAACTTTGCCATTTAAGTGTTTTCTGTTCTTCAATTTTGTTATTTATTTGTGTATTTAGTGCTTGTATTTGGTTTGTTGTGTGATGTGCATGAGGGGTTGGGGATGTGTGATTAAGAGTGTCTCGTTGTTTGATGAGGTCTTGAATTTCTGTTGTTAAGTTGGGGTTGTGTTTTCTTCTGTTACCTCTAGGGATGTGCTGCTTGTCTGCGTTTTGTATAATTGTATTGAATGTTTCGACAGCTGTGTTAATGTTTGTGATGGGTGTACTGTTCAGTGTTTCGAAGTGTTGTTCTGTTTCATTTGTGAAAGCTTCCCAGTTGGCACTTTTGTAATTTGTGTATGTGTTTCTGTGGCCAACTGGGTGATTCTTGTTTTGGTGGTGATTATGATAAGATGGTCAGAGTCGAGGGTTCTGACCACCCACCATGATATTCTGGGGGCAAGGTTAGGGGAACAGGAGGATATGTTTGGAAGAGGGCTTGGTAAGGGATATGAGTGTGCTGTTGTGGGTTGTTTAATGTGATGACGTTGTCTGTTTGTGAAAGGATTTCAAGCCCTCTGTCTGTGTCAGGGTTGTTGACATACCAGGCCGACGTCTTGGCGTTAAAGTCACCACCCAGGATGAGGTCGGGTTGGTTGGTGATACTTTGGAATTGGGGGGAGAAGTTATGGGGAACTGTTGGGCTAGTTTGAGGGGGGATGTATACATTGACTATTGTAATGGATGATGTTTTACCAGTGCTGACTTTTATTGATTGGAGTTCTGTGGTGGTGTCGTGGTGAGGGAGGAGGGATTTGATTGCCGCAATCCTGGACCCAATAACAAATACAGGTGTCCCCCGCTTTAGGATCGGGTTAGGTTCTCAAAAAGGTGATCATATATCGAAGTTAAGAATCAATGGTAAAAACATTAATGCATTCCAAAAAAATTATTTTCTACACTCAAATACACAAATAAACTGTGTGGGGACATCAACAAGTCCTCTATCAGGTTCCCTTTCCTCCTCTTCCTCTTCTTCCAAGCTGCGTCCATGTTGTCGATGGCTTTCTTTACATTATAATTTTTCCAAAAGTCCTTTGTCGTGTGCTTGTCAGGAGTGTCGATTGCTTCAAGCAACTGTCGCTTTGTGCACCGTTGATAATACGCCTTGAAGGTAGCAATCACACAGCAAACACTGACAGTGTTTGCCACTGGCTGGCGTGGTGGCGCTATGGTCAGTCACCCAAACACAATGCTTTCATTTTTAAAGTAATTACTCTAGATTAGCGTAATTTGGGGCTATTTACAGTAAAGTTTTGACAATCTCAGGTAATTTTTATCGATTCTTCAGTTATTTCATGGGTCTTCGTAAAAGAAAAATGCGTTGCTGTAAAATATTATTACAATTCATAAAATATCGTGTGTCAAGGGTTAAAAATATGTTGAAATGATCACCTAGTTCAGTATCTAAGGAAATTTGGCTACATTTAAGGTATTTTCAACCCACTTTTTAAGGTAATACCACAAATACTTCATGAGAACCCTGCCCAAACAAATGATGGTTTACATGCGGACCAATCATATAACCGAGTATAAACAAGCATATATCGAGCCACAGGTAGTAAAGTGTAGAGATCATATAACCGATTTAATCCTAAAGCGGACGATCCTATAGCGGGGGACACCTGTATACATGTTCAACATGTTCTAAACCCATCACAGCAAGTAGAAAGACAAAAGGTTCAGTTCAATGCAATTATTGCATGAATTGGGCCCACATATCCTGTACAACATTAGCATCCATGAAACACTACACAAGCACATGGACCTGTTCCACATGTCCATCACTCCCACCTCTACCACCCTCACCTCCATCACCCACACCTCCATCACCCACACCTCCATCACTCACACCTCCATCTCCCTTACTTCCAACTCCATCATTTCCTCCACCTCCACCTCCTTCTCCACCACAACCTCCTTTCCCTCGTGCAGCAGCACCTAACACACACCGCACGCACAACATCAACATACTTCAACTAAACATAGACGGCATAAACACTAAAAAACAAGAACTCACACACTTTATCATACAACACAATATACACATTGCCACCTTACAAGAGACAAAACTACGCAACACAAACAAAACACCCTCATTCACAAATTTCACCACCATTAGACAGGACCGGGCTGACGGCAATGGCGGTGGACTCATCACCCTAGTACATATGGGAATGTTATCTCTACTACTGGAAGTTAAAAGAGAATTGTATATATATTACAGTATCTGTTTGTTTATAACTACTGTACTGGTAATTCTTCATTCCCTTTAGTAGCTTCCCACTAGATTGATGACCTTAGCAGAAGAGATTCCTCACATGGTCATGCCTTCCCCTACAACCTACATTGTTATCCCGTATATACTTTTCCACTCTTCGTTCACACACCCTACAGGGGACTCTGCCCCTTAATTTTACTCTTAAAACACACTATTCATGAACTCCCCATCTTGTATTCTCTCCACATTTGTGACCACCTCAGTGAACTACACTTCACTCACACTGCCACTCCATTGAACCCATACCACACCTCTTCCACTCACTCATTGCTGTCACGGTCGTACTGCATCAGGCCACATGCTCCTCAAGATTTATTGTAAGATTATTAATGTTATATTTTTACTTTAATCCACACAGGTTATATCCAGTAAATACACAGTGACTCAGGCCTTGGTAAAGAAGGGACTTGTGGGAAAAGCTGTATTAGAAGAGGCTCCAAAACCACAGTCACCAGACAAAGTCTTTTCCACAGGTATGGCTCCGTTTTTAGAAATACAAATATACCTGTACTGTACTTTTATTGCCATGCTGTAAACAATCAATCTCATTTTGATTTCAAATTATTCAAACTTCATATTTTATTTACAGGAAAAATAATAAGAACAAAAGGTGTTGGCAGAAGGGGACGGCTGGGCAAGCTTGGAAGAGCTCGAAAATCTGGAAAATTAGCACTAAAATCAGGAAAGCTGGTGGTAAGAGGAGTGGAAGAACACTTTTCACCAAAAATTGAACTTACTGAAGAAATCATATCCTCAGATGAAGATGATTTCTCACAAGATGTACAACACGAAGTGATAATTGGTGATACAGGTGATGAGAATAAATGTAACAGCTGTCCTCATTGTGGAAAAGAATTTTCCTCTAAAGTTGTACTGGCAACTCATATAGAAACACATGGAATAAGTAGTGAGTCACTCAAATGTGATGTGTGTGGGAAAACCTTCCTAACTAATGATAGTTTAATTAAGCATAAGGCCTTACATAAAAAAGGGCACAAAATCTATGTTGGTTCAAAGAGAGCTAAAGTTCAGGCATTTGAAGTTACTAATGTAAAGCAGTTCAATTGTCGACAGTGTCATAAAGTCTTTACAACAAAAAGTAAGGCAGAGGATCATGAGAGAACTCATACTGGTGAAAAGCCTTTTGAATGTGATATCTGTGGAACATGCTTCCGTCAAAAAAGTAATTTGTCATCCCATAAAAGGGTAACCCACTTACAAGAAAAAAGATACAAATGTGAATTGTGTGACAAAGCATTTAAATGGAAGAGGTTGTTGAATGGTCATAGAATGAGTGTTCACACTGGTGAGCGACCATATAAATGTGAATTTTGTGATGCTGGATTTGTGTACCAGCAGCATTTCAAGAAGCATATGAGAATTCATACAGGTGAAAAACCATTCAAGTGCGATGTCTGTGGAAAAGCCTTCAATTCATCCAACAATTGTCGGGCTCATATGTTTACTCATTCAGATAAAAAGCCTTATGAATGCACACTTTGTGGTGCAGGATTCATGCGTAAACCTCTTATCTTAGCACACATTAAACAGCATGGTGAACTAGAGAATCTGGATGCATTTGTACAATCAAATTCTCCCACAGCAGGAATAAACACAGCTGGAGAAGCAAGTGGATCTTCCGTAAGGACAGCTGGTACTAGTTCCAGTGTACGAAAGAAGAATTTAAAAAGAGAAACAACCCACACTACAGTAGTACACATACCCCAAAGTGCTCAACAGGAAGTACACACTACTGTGGAAGAAATCCCTCATTTTATCATTCCAAATAATGATAACAGAGAAGGAGGAAATACTGGGGAAACAGTCAGTTACATGTTCAGTACTACATTCCCAACACAAGGCACAGTGAGTCATTACACCCCTATTAATTGGGGACAGTTGTAAAAGCTCTATCTTTACACATCTTTATCCGTACCAGACTTGTGAGTAGCGACTGTACTGATACCTAAAATGTATGCAAATATTGTAATTTCCACTGTGTCAGGCCATACAGGCATTGTAACCAAGTGAGGTTACTACTCCAACAAGGAAGACTACAGACGGTGGGTTTGTCTGCCCGGGGGTACATACCCATGAACCAGCGGTCCCCTTGTCTGTTGTCTTCAAAGAAACAGATCTCCCTATCACCCTGACTCCCATTTGGGGGTCCGAGCATCTGCGCGGCTTCGGTCAAGCAGACTCTGGACTGCTCGGCCGGACAGTCTGGGGAACTACAACAACAACACTACTACTCCTCCTCACAAGGTTAGCAAGCTCCATCCAGTCTTGGACTTGTAACTTTGTGGGCACAGCAAGATATTTGTAGACCTCTTGATTCACTGTTGGTAATTTGCTACTCAGTTCATTTCTTAAGTTGCCTTTGATTTTCAGGTGTCTCAGATTCATATACAGGTATACAGTACCTAATCAATGACAAATCAAGATGTACATAGAAAGTCGTCGCATATTTTGAGTCTAAATTTTATATTCAATTATATTTGTCTGGCCTGCTTTGCAAGCCTGATTGGTAAAAAATAATACTCCAGAGGGAGCTCAGACTGTGTTTCTCTGTACATGCATTATTCTGGGATGCATCTGGACCTCTGTGCCAAATTTGGTAAAGATTTGTTGAGAAAAGGCAATGTTTCAAGATGAGCAAACATTCGTTGCACTTATTACTGTATATAGATACCCATAATGTTCCACAACAGATTTAGTTTGTTGAGCACTACAGAAAGATAATTCCCCTTACCTACAGTTAAAATAATGTATGTCTTGAGCTTAAAACTTTTATTTTTATAGTCGATCATATACAGTAAGCAATCCTCTGGAGTTGGTCTTGCTGCTATAGTGACTGGGTTGGAAATGTGTTTTACATCTTTTGAGTATTAGCAATGCAAAGTATGCTGGCACATGAACCCTGACTGACCAGTAAAACCTGCTTAATCTTGACTAGGGGGAGGGGGAGTTAGTTTATATTAAATTGTTTTCTAGATAACCCAGTTATCAACTTTAACATGTGGTACTGTATATACAATGTCTAGTTTCAATATTTTCTCCACAGTGTATTGTAAATTTATTAAGGATTAAGTCTTACAGTGGTGTTTATTGTTTCACTCTGGAACCAAAAATATCTACAAGTCGTTGGTCTGTCTGAAAATTTAATTTATTTGTTTATAATTTAATTCATAGAATACTGTAGGATTGTGATTTTAAAGTGTTATTTACGAGTTTGCAAATACCTGGGTGCACTGAAATACACACAGACTTGTTTAATGCAGGCTAAGTGTAGATTAAGCTACTAGAGTCAAGTGTTGACTGGCATTCTCTATTAAGGAGAGAGTATACTTGTGGTACATTGGAGTGCCTTGATTCCTCCAAAGTATGCCCGGAAACAGGACCAGATGAACAAAAATAATGGTGTTCTGTTGCTGGGAAGAGTTTGGAGGATTCATTATCTCCAAAAATGTCCAAACTATACCCTCCCCTTAAGGGGGGGGTATTTCTTCAAGGAAAATTGAAGGGCTGCTGATTCCTTCAAAATTTCTTGGCATAGTATGGAGGAATCAGTGCCCTCCTATTTGACTAAGAGAAATGGCTTTCGTAATTGAGTTTCTAGGTAAAGTAAGATCATGTTTAATCATTGGGATATACATTGCTGTTCATCGCAGCAATAAACAGACATCCCTCAGTACAGGTTATATCAACATACTGTACCATTATTAGTTAATACCCATAATTTGTAGTATGTTAACCTCTCTATGTTTCACAGATAGTCATCCATTATAAACGAAATTAAAATAAAGAAGGATTCAGGAATTGCAGAAACAAATGACCATTAATTTTGTCTGTGCATTGCTTTGTTTAACTCCATCTAGCATGGTAAGCCACTTTATATAATGGATTCCAAAAAAACTACTTTTCTCTGGTACTGTGATAGTGACCTGATCAGCATACATTGTATTCTGCATTATTTGCTTTATGCTCTTACTCTTCGTTTTTACATAATTATGGACTGTATCTGTACCAGGCATAGTTTTTACAAACTAATCGAAGTTATCAAGGACACTCGGATGCTAATTTAATTTAAAAAACTTATTTTTTGTTTTGCCAAACACCATGCTTTCATTTTCCCAGGGGATGATACCATCTAGAACTAAGTAAGGATTGATTGCAGAGTGTTAATGCTTAGTGTTCTGTAAAATTCAATGTTCTTTTATTTACTATATGGTTTTACATTATGTATATGTTTCATATTTAATGCAATAGTATTACTTATATTTGTAAATGCACAGTACTGTACAGTATATCACTGGTGCCTATGGTTGAGGAAATTAAGAGTTTGTTCATTGATAATCGGATTAATTTGGTCCAGGAAACTTGCTTACGCAGTATTTTGCCCATATTTTTGTACAGTATAAATATATTGGTATATGTAGCTATGTTATTCATAGGGTTTCCAGGAACTTTACACTAATTTAAAACAAGGAATGCTTGTATCAGTGTTTCAGTATTCTGTACTGTAAATATGGAGAAATACATCTGCATTTTTAATTACTGTACAGTACTTTGTTATCTCATATGCCATACTGCATTTCACTCGTATGAGAGACTGATTGGCCCTACTTTAAGAAAATAATGAACTCTGTTAGTTTGTAAACATTTTATAAGGAATAATTAGTTTGTTTATTAACCAAGTGAACCTGTCATTTGGTAGATGTTATTACCTATAATTGAATAGCTTCAAAAGAAAGGGGAAAATCTAATATGGAGTACAGTACTGTACTGGTTTTCTTGATTTTAAGAGCTGTGAATATTTTAGGCTTTAGCCAGAGTACAGTAATGTACTGTACAATTATGAGATCCACAACTGTGTGCTATTCTTGGTTAAGTACTGTATATACTAAAAGAATACTGCTATGCAGGTAATCATATTCCAGATAATCCAAGTTGCCAATTAGTACTGTACTGTGAGAACCTAATTTTTTGAAACTAGGGTTTAAGTGTTGTGGATTAGAAAATAGGCTTTGTTGACCAATACTATATTGTTTTCATGTATGCTGGTGAAAAATGTATATATTGTACATCTTTGAGTAGATAAAGAAAATGTAAGGGACTGTACTGTACCATCATAGCATACTGTAGTACTGTACTGTATATTGAGATGCTTTTATCTTTTTTTTTTATTTATTACATAAGCTAGATAGGTATGGTAGCAATACTGTTTGAAAATATTTTTTGCTGCACTAATGCACATAAGTTTTACATATACTAAACATGGCTGTATTTCTTTTATTATGTGAAATACTTTACACTACATGTAGTACACAGTACTTATAACATAAAGGGGGAAAAATCATTGCAAAACGTCCTTGTCGAGATCTACACTCGCAATCCAAAATTTGTATCCAGGTCTTGTTGAAGTTTCATATCATTTGACATACTAGTGAACCAATTACACACTTAACCTGTTTCATATTTGCTTGAGCTCTCTTAAAATACTTGATCTGACTATTCGAAGCAAGCCTGGGTAAATATTTTGGATTGCAAGTGTACATACTGTATGAAAGTTACTATCTTTATTTTGTAGTACGGTATGCATTAATGTGGTGTATTTACTTCATATAAAGATCAGTCTAAAGTTAATTAAATTCTCCGACCTAATTAGTCATTTTGTTGTGGAGTGAGATCACACACACTAACTGTGCACAAAACGTCTTAAATACCAATACATAACAAGGTAATACCATTAGATGCTTTTTATAGTATTGTACTGTACCATAAATTAAAATATAAAGTGGCTTAAGATGAATTTCCATATTGTGCCTACCTAAATATCAACATTTTGAGGTCCTCTTCTCCAGTGAGTTTATCAAGGGTTGGTCCTTGGCCATTTTTATTACTTTTATATACACTGGTAAATGACTTATATACTGTATTGGCATAAACAGCACTTCATTAAATTTGCAGAGGGCACTACAATAGGAAGAGCTAACTCTGAAGATCAAGTACAGTACCATACAAAACATACCGTACTTGAATGGTCCGGCAGATGCCGAAGGTTTACTGTACAGTACAAGCTTGAAAAAGAAACAAGTGATTAACGACCGATTAATACTAGGAGCAGCAACAGTGAGGTCATATAGCACCATAAGAGAGATGCAACAGCAAGCAAGAAGAAAAACAAAGAAAAGAAGGGACAGTTAGCCAAAAGAAAGTCTGTGCAAAAACCTTGGTTTCATAAATTGGCTGGACAGATTAATGGGCTAAATCAGGAACTGCCAAGAACTGGACCAAAAGGCTACAAAACGGTAATGCTTTCAATAAATACCCCAATTTCTCATTATTTTTACCCAGTTAACTGAGTTACTCACATTCACTGCCTTTCAAATCCTCAGCTTCTCGTGCAAGGATTCATTCCATGAGATATCAAGTTATTAAAATCAGGTTGTCAGCCCTCATTTACATTCCTTCTCTTGCCAATCATGCATGCACGACTTCTCGTTTACTATTATACTATAATAGTTCAAACGATTTGTGCATCCCAATATAATATCCATTTATCTCTACTGCTCTTATCGTATATTATATGAGCAGAATTGAAAGAGTAATAATTATATTTCCTTAATTAACCCTACCCAAATTCTTGTATCTTGATAATCAATCTCGGAATCGGTTCCACTGCTTTGTGACTACTGTACATTACAAACTAGAAGGTCTTATTAAATACCCCCAGGATATAGCATGGTGAATGTGTTTGTTCGATAATTAGCCTTTAAATATTATTCTTCAAGAATTAAAAGCCGAGTGAGGCGACATGACTTTAGCCACCCACTGTACTTATAATAATCCAAACTTTCAAAGACAAAATTATCCATCATTCCACAAAAAGTCTAAAAATTATTGCCTTTGACATGGTAATACATTTTACTGGTATTTTCAGTTTTGCACAGATTGAATTAAAATATTATGCTACCGAATTCTCTATAAACAAAAGTTACCTTGGCAACGCAATGTCATTTAATGTTTACGTGGGTTGATGAGTGGGTGAATAGTGAAGGTTATTATATTATATTATATTATTTGGTGAGTGGATAAATAGTGGAGGTTATAATGAGTGGGTTAATGAGTCAGTGAAAGGGTTAGTGAGTCAGTGAGTGGGTTAATGAGTCAGTGAATAGTGAAGTATTTGGTGAGTGAATGAATTGAATAGTGAAAGCTACGAGTCAATGAGTGTGTTAATGAGTAGGTGAGTGGTTGATTAGTGAATTATTTGATGTTTGGGTGTATATTGAGTGATAAGTGAATCAGTGAGTGGGTTATTGAACTTATTGAGTCAGTGAATGGGTTATTGAGTCAATGAGTGGGTTATTGAGTCAATGAGTGGGTTATTGAGTCAGTGTGTGGGTTATCGAGTCAATCAGTGGGTTATTATTAATTGTATTCGATTTAAGGACCCTGGGATTGTGTAAGAAAATTGGAGGCTTCTGATTCCTCCTGACCATTTCATGCCACGAAACAAGCTCCTTCCATATAGGGGTGTGTGTGTGTTTCGTGGTAATATTTGAAGGACTCTTACCTTCAATTTTCTGACTACATCACAGGGTCCCTTAAAAGTTAAGGGTAATATTTAACAATAGCCACAGAAATGTTAAACAATGTTTTCTTTTTTTTGGGGGGGGGATAATTTATCATTCATTCCCTGTTTTGATACTGTTAAAATAATTTATTCCTTGTGTATTTTAACTGGGTTTGTCCCCCCCCCCCCCCCAAGGTGGTGTATTGAGGGTTAAAATAAGCAAGTACCGGTACTTAGTGCATAAAGTAGTTGATATTTATGTTTTCGAGTTAGTCTGACTTTACCTGACCTAACCTAACCCAATAAATATCATATAATATATATATATAGATAATATTTATATGTTAGTCTGACTTTACCGGACCTAACCTAACCCAGTAAATATCATTTAATATACTGTAGTTAATATTTATATGTTAGTCTGACTTTACCGGACCTAACCTAACCCAGTAAATATCATTTAATATACTGTAGTTAATATTTATATGTTAGTCTGACTTTACCTGACCTAACCTAACTTAATCTGGATCAGGGCAAACTACCGGGACCTAACCTGGACAAACATTGGGGAAATCAAACATGGTCAAAATATACTGGCACACTGGTGGAAATAATAATAATGACCAGCACACTAGGCAATGACTTCATAAAGCAAAAACTACCAATAACAATAGCCTAATATGAAAGAAATTGGTATCTTCCTTTTCTGTGGCTCTTAACTATTACTGTGTTAAAATTGAGCTACATAAGAAGTTTCTGAACAACGTTAAGGACCTGACCAATAATTAATAATATTTTTTTTTACCTCAGCCACAGGACTGTAGTCTGTCAGTAGCCTGTGACTCATTTGAGGATGTGGCAATGAGATGTGAGAAGGTGAGGCAGAGCAAACTCAAATGGTCTGGCCATGTAAAGAGGAAAAATGTGAATCTTGTGGGACCTAGGAAAAATTGGAGTACAGTAATTGTGTCAACCAAGACATGGAAAAGTTGGGTATAGAAGAGGATTTAGTGATGAACAGAGAGAAGTGGAAGAGATCTATCACTTACCATATCCAAACCCAGTACTGTACTGTATAATGGAAGAGGAAGGATGATGAATAAAGATGATCAATTACTGTCCTGAAACAATACATGTACTGTACTTGTTGGTTAATGATTCAGGTTTATTGTCTGGCTGGTATAATAATTTCTGATAGAATATACTTTTCAGAAACTATTGTTTTATACAGGATATGATATTTATGTTGTGTTTCAGATTGTATGAACCTCATTAGACAAAGAATGGATAGTTTGAAAAAATTATCTACGATTTCTTCCGGAAAAATTCATGTAAATTGTAGAGGGAAGTATTATCCTCGTACTGATAGCAAGGTAAGGGTTATTGTACAATGTCGAGAGCTAAAATTTTTCTTTACAGAACATCCTTTCCCATACCAATCTGAGGGTAGGGAATGGAGTGAATTTACTCATCTTCAATTACTATAATGTGCCAAACCAATGAAAATAAGTAATAAATGAAAAACCATTGAAAATACAGTATATTGCATTAGAACAATATTATACTGTACCATTGCTTTATCTATGCATTATTTTGTGCTTTACATGATAGTAACTAATGCTGTAATAATTTTGCAGATAGAACGAGTACAAGTACCTGATGACAAGGTGGATTGGTCAGTTCCCTTCCCATGTTACACTCCCACATCTTATACATCACCACACATATTGGCTGCACCTCCATATGCTGATCCTGAAATAGGGTGAGTTTTCAAATGCAGTCAGTTTTACAGTAGTAAGCAAATAATTAAAAAATAGAACATCGTATCACAATTTTTGTATGAGGAAGGTAGAAGTAAAACATACGAAATTGAAAAATACAGCAATTTCCAGTCCAGTCAGGCCACTGGTTCCTGAGTTGTGGATATGACGTGTATCAAAGCTGTGAAAATTAACATGGCTTTAAGTGCTGGTTGTCCATTATGCAAATCCCTCAGCCTGTATACTGTGGATATAATTTATAACTGAATTGTTCATTCTTTCACTATTTACTCACACATCCCTCTCTCATTGGCTTGGTGACAGTTTGGAAGTTGTCATGTGTATATACTGTATGTGGGTTGCTGTTGACCTGGGCCTATGTTCAATGTTAAACATTAAAATATATTCCCCAAAAACTGTCAATTTCCCTTAAGGGACCCTGTGTTGTAGTCAGAAAATTGGAGATATACGAGTCCTTCAAACTTTGCCACGAAACACCATCTATATAGAAAGAACCTGTTTCGTGGCATAGTAAGGAGGAATCAGAAGCCACCAATTCTCAAACATGATCACAGGGTCCTTAAAATAATGTTCTTCCATTATTCACTCCTACAGATGAAGACAATCTTTTTACATACAGTATCCCATTTAATCTTGCATGGAATCCTCAGATAGTTGACATAGTTGGGAGTTTATTACTTCCAAGAAATTGAGAATCCTTTCTCATGGTATTTACAAAGTATCATAAAACCTTCCAATTAATGCAGCTTCATTAAGATTTGATTCACACCTGCATGGAGTATAACATCCACAATTGTGGATAATTAACCCAATCTTGGTTGCTTGATGTCCTTCAGAAGACTTTCACGATAACTTTCTTTTACGATAAATTAATGAAAGTTCGACTTTTAAAGCTTCATGTACAGCCTACAGTACAGTACTCTAATTAATGTATTTTTTTTCAGTTCTTCAGGCTTCAAACTTGTTTGGAATGCTTTGGATGGCAAAGTTAATCGTTCTTCCCATGAAGGTCCATATACTATATTGGATGGCTTCCCAAGGTACAAAACTGTACATGTATAACATCGTATAGTTGTTGTTGTTGTTGCAGTAATGTATGCTGAATGTATATAATACTGTATAGTTGTTTATACTGTTTGCTATACCATAGTGGTCATTCTTCTTAATGCATGACAATACCATTGCAACTTTGTTGAGATTTTCACTATTGCCATTGTTACTCATTCTTTTATTTCTAATTCTGTCCATTTTCACCACTCCATACATCCATCTTAATATTGGCTCTCTGTCATCTTATCTATACTGTAGCTTTGATGCCTCAATTCCTTAGGGAACTGCCCTACCCCTGAGCACAACACAAGGGTTGATGATGATGACGACGACCTGGATGTCAGCAGAGGAAATTACATGAAACCTGTGTCCATTTTCAGAATATTAGAATAATAAAATATTAGAATGAGAACATTTATATTTTGGAATGCATAAAGGAATATCTCCCATTAAATACTTACAGAAACTTACATGGACGTACAGGTGTGACTGGGCGTGGAGCCCTGGGACGGTGGGGACCCAACCATGCTGCTGACCCTATTGTTACCAGATGGAAAATGATCAACAAAAAGAGGGTACATGATGGTGAGGATCTCTGGATGATTGGAGAGCACTAGATATATTGTGTACTTGACACTTGTACATCATTATTCATTTGTATTAGGAGATCTTTGAAGAGATTGGAAAGGTGCAATACAACGAGTTATGGTGTAATTTGCTTACTGAATATAATTCATTTTGCATGCATCAGGATGTGATATTATATAAAAATGTATTAATGATAATTTCTGCTATCTAAACATTGATGTTTACAGAAAAGACTGGTCGACCAATTCTCCAGTTTGTATGCATCCAGCGGCGAGATTGTGGTGCTTGGGCAATCCCAGGTGGTATGGTAGATCCCGGAGAACGTGTTAGTGTTACACTACAACGAGAATTTCAAGAAGAAGCTTTAAATTCATTGGAAATGACTCCACAACAAAAAAAAAAAACTGAGCAACAACTGAAATTTCTCTTCAGTGGAGGTAAGAAAATATATTTGATTATAAATACTGTATATTAAACTGTATTAGTGTCTTGATTCCCTTTTATTCATTGAGGGTAACTCTATCATGTCATTGGTCTTGTAATATTACACTTCTACATGTTGTGGAAGTGAGGTTCTTAATATATAGTTAAAGGCAGCCAATGAGACAGTGTGAAGCACACACTAGACTGTATGAAACACAACAATAGCACACATTACAAGGATGATGAGTGGCCCAAAGGACTCTCCACCCATGTGAGACCAGAGTCAGCTTCGGCTATGGCTGCTTAAACCGAAAGGCCTCAGACAGCCGACTCCAACCCCCCACCCCCTGCGGCTCACAGGGGTGGTAACCTCTGGCAACAGTGAACATTTTTAAATTCAAACAAGCACTGGGCTTCGCCCACCACGGCTACGCTGTGGGTGCTTTTGCCTGCGGCGTTGCTCGCGGCGAGCAAATAAATTCAAATGCTGGGCAGCAGAAACTGCAGCCGAGTGTTCTAGCCAAGACAAAGTGTTGTACAGTATTGTGTAGTGGATACCATTGCCATATATATTTGCAGATGTATAACATTCAATACTGTATTAACATTATGGTGATTGTACACCTAATACTGTACTTTGTTCATGTTTCAGGGGAGGAGGTGTACTCAGGGTATGTGGACGACCCACGTAGCACTGATAATGCTTGGATAGAAACTGTGGCTTACAATTTCCACGAGAATGATCAAACTGGCATCCTTTACCACCTCCACCTGAATTCTGGGGATGATGCTCAGGCTGTTACATGGAAGGACATAAATGGTGAGATGAACCTATATGCCACTCATAAAGATATCATTAAAGAAGTGGCTGTAAAGCATCAAGCTCACTGGTAACTTGTAGTCATGTTTTGAAGTTGGATGAATACTTGTAAAGTAAGCAAAAATATGTACAGTACAGTCATCCCTCCGCTATCGCGAGTAATTGGTACCGTAAGTAGCACGTGATAGCGGAATTCGCGATAGCGGAATTTAATAACTAATGGGAATAATTGAAATTGGTTCCCAGTCCCTCATATTTCAAGATTTTTCCTCCCTAAACATGCTTTTGTTTACTAATATTTCTTTGCATATAATGAAAACTAAAGTAGATTAGTAAGAAAATAGCATTTTTAACCTAATACAGTGGACCCCACAAGTACAGTAAGCGTGTTGTGGTTAGGTGGTGCCACGGTCCGTAGGTGGTGCGTAAATGGATATGCCTGACTGACCTTAGAGACTAAAGATTAATGATGAAAATTGGGATAGGTTCTTGTCTCTCGAAAGTGGCGGTTTTTTTTTACTATGAGACCTCAAACACGATGGCAATTCATTAAACATAACAAAACGTGTTGACATGTGGAGAGTCGGGCGTCTGATTCCGAGAGCACGTGCCAGAGTAGGATGTCTCACTCACTGTAGAATTAGCTACCAAAATATTAACTTAAAATTATTTTGAAAACGATTGCATCCATATAAAATGGGTGGCGAAAATAAGTGAAGCATATCCAATGAGTTTGTATACAAAACGAGCGAAATGATAATGAACATGTTAGGAAATGATATCACTCGTCTGTGAAGTGTGTGTGTGTGTGTGTTGCCACCACTCCCCCCCCCCCCCTACCCTCAGTATCTCTATTCCCCCTAGCCCAAGGTCAAGGGAATATAGGCCTAACCTGCCTTGTCACTGTGTGTGTGACTCTCGTGTTTAATAATTACGAGTTAAACACCAGCTTCAACACTCAGTCATGCCAGGTGGTGCATTTACAAAATGGAAAGCCATATCCTTCCATATAAAGAAGGAAGTTATTTCGGTATTTCTTGGACAGAAAAAGGAAACACTAATAACGTATGATTAATAAAATGTAAACAAACGATATCACGCTATCTCCCCCCTTCCCCCCTACCACCTCCACCACCACCACACATGCCATCGATGCCGACGACTCATTTCAGTCATGAATCGTCTTAATACAAATTGTTATATGCATTTAATATGCTTAATACGAATTGTAATATACATCCCTATAGGAACGACGTCTTATATCGACGTATTGGACATTCTATACCAGACCGAGGTGTAATTAGGCACAGATGAAAAAGCTTTATCTCCACACATTGTATCACTAGTTAACTCTCTTGTGTTAAATAAAGATAGGGTTGATAAGCAGGGCTAGTTATAAACCCACACAGTCTTTATCTTTACTACTGTAACACCATGTCATGGTAAACATGGCTGTCAGTCGAGTGTGCTTGGCCAATCGCACCGCCAAATTTGAATGTTACGTGCGCGATAGTCCGCATACGGATGCGCTATAGCGGATGAAGGTGAACTTTTCACACATGCGCGATAGTTACGAAACGCGAAAGTGGAACCCGCGATAGCGGAGGGATGACTGTATACAGAATGCCATATATTTTTACAAAAACAAAGATAGCTGTCTCTATACCTTGTTTCAAATACTGTACAGTACAGTACTATTGCGGGTGTGACATTTTGTAAAACACAAGCTACAATATTTAATATATTGGCCACAATCTTGCCAGAACAGGTGAACCATTTCATATTGTCACTGTACAGTACTGATCAGTTTCATTTTTTAGTAATGTACTTACACTTACACTTAATAAACTGGATAAATCATAAATGATAATCCAAAAGTTTGTAGAGATGGTAGACAGTGCTTTCTACAAAGCTAGACCCTACAGGCCATGAATTGGACTGAAGTGTCACAGAGTTTTATGCAAAGCCATCTAAAGTATAAACAATATTTATCTATTCTTGATTATTTGAACACTCATAACAATTTAACGGAAAGAAATGAAGTTAACTCCCCACCCGTAATGAATTTTCTCCTGTGCTAAACTGGAATGACTAATACATGTAGCACAAGACACCTTCTTGACCCAGATTGGAGGATGCATGCTCTGATATATAACCATTAACTTTGATTCAAAGCTCATACCACAGAGGCACACAATGGGTGCTACAACTGGTATAAATTATTAAAATAAGGAAAGATGACTACCTCTGTAATTTTGGTGTGCTATGCTGTCTAGTCAGTGAATACCCATTGTTATAGACTATAATTACTCAATAATAAGATTGTAAATAGTTAAACCAGACAGCCTTGATATTTCTGTACTTGAAAATTGTTGCCACTATAATAATAATAAAAATAGTGTACTGTAATACAGGTAATAATAAATAATAATACTATAATCATAATAATAATATACTAACACCAGGGTCAAAATATTTATGTGGTACTAAGATGATATTAGAGAATTGACACATAAGTGAGAAAGAGGCATATGAAACATAGAACAAACCACAACATAGAGGCATTTGCAGACATAATAATAACACGAAAATACAAGTGAGAATGCAGCCTTTCAGGGTAGCGGCCCACCATAAAACAGGGTACAAGAAATTGGAAGATGCAAAACTGAGGAAACAAGACCAAAAAAAAAGGTCCAGGCAATATATACAAATGTAGTAAATGTAGTGATGGGAGGACGGTAGCATCAACCTCCATAGCTGACCTATTTCACCGACTCGATCAGTTAATGTGAGATTTAGAAAACCTCGGAGTTGTAGGCAAGAACATTGGTGGTGTTCATGTCGCCGTGGTAATGTATCTGTGGAGTCATTGTACCAGTACCTAGCTATCGTCAACACCACCAATTTTCTTGCCTACCTATGGCCCTTGAACTCGATAGATGGCACCAGACTCACACTTAACCCATTCCCATGCTTTTTAAAAGGTGTGGTTCTCTTTGATCACATAATACAAATATAATAATGTGATATGTTTTTACATTTCTGTATGTTGTGGAAGTGAGGTTCTTAATAATATAAAGTTGATGCAAATTATGCCTTGTGTGTATCCTGACTCATTGAGTCTCGATCTTGTTTTTGAAATTATTTATTATGCACATACTGGCACGCTTATCTCGCACAAACCCGCCCAAATAGTAGCCAAAAATATAGGTAAATCTTTGAATATGGAAAATAAAATTATGTTAGCCCATTAAAAATATTCCTTCCCAGTCTTACCTTTTCTTGTCTATTCTTGAGAATTGTGTCCATCCATAAGAAATTCCTTAAAAATGGAAATTGATGATGATGATGAAAAAACACTACTGTAACCACCTAGAAATAAAGAAAATTGTGTTGGTAAACTTATCAGGGGGTTCAAACACAAGTTAACCATATGCTCCAGTAATTTTCACAGACAACCATTAAAGGCAACTGGTTAATAATCAGCAGAAGGACCTAATTTGACCAGGATTAAGAAAAAATGAGAGGAGGTTTACCTGCCCCTACTCATCTGTGAAGCAGCTGATGGACTTTACAGTAGTTATAAACAGAAAGAACGTGTGTCAGCATAAGGTAATGGGCACCATTGGGGCCACAAGTAAAGGGGCCACCTACAAGTTTGGAATGATAGAATGGGATATTAATCAACCAAATTGTAGACAAAATAAAGACCAACAGTGTTTGTTCACAGCAGATGATAAATGGAGAAACAGAGGGAGGTATTATTAAACTTCTTCAAGGAATAGGCTCCATTGCTCAATTCACATTGCTAAATACAGTAATGGGAACTGAAATATGAAGAGAACTTTTCTGCAAAGTAGTTTAGTAATACAGTACCACCCAGATCCACCAGACATACTTACAAGTTCAGGCCGGGAGGCAGCCAGATGCAGGTTACAAATAGGAGTTGAGTAATTCATGAAAGAAGGTCGATGCAGGTGAGGAGGGCCTAGACTCTAGAGGAACAGGACGACAACTACCCGTAGTCTTATCGCTGAACCACTGTAAATTTTGGTGGACAACAATAAACACAAACATGGCAAAAAAGCCTAAATGATGCAAGTCATCACAAGCCTGTACAGTTTCCTTCACTAGTAACGACCACAACATCTGGTGTGTTTATTGAAATTGAAACCACAGTGTTATTTGCTTGCAGTTATAGTGAATGGATGGACACAACTCACTCCTATTATATGCCCCTCCCTAAGTACTCTATATGTAAACAAACAAAGCGGTGTCACAATTCAGCAAACCCACTGGACGATGTGCTCGTTACAAGTGGAGGCAACTGTATCAGGCCATATAGGACATTTGGTACTAGATGGTACAGTATGAGAAAATAAATTGATAAGTGGATAGACGAACGACGGGAGACTGGCATATGGAATGAAATAAGATCATAGCAAAAGCATAAGTACAGTACAGTACATACAATATTTACAAATAAACATTTTCAAGAAGCAAAAGAGGAGATACAGTAGATTAGATTACATTTTAGGGGGGTAGTACAGAGTTGGTAAATCTGGAGAAACCGATTCCTCCAAAGTATTCCAAGCAACAGGACAATTACTCTTGATAATCTGGTCCTGTTTCCTGGTATACTGTACTTCAAAGGAATTAAGGCACTTAATTAATATACCAAAAGCATGTAATATCCCCTTCATAGTAGACAACAAGTGAGGGGAGTCCATTCTGCAAATTATAAGACCTTGACAGTACTGTACTCCACTGTAGAAAAGGATATTGGAAGGTTGATAAAAATCTTCTGAAATTTGGACTTAATCAGGAAATGAAAAGCATTGTCACAGGCATGATTATTGGGGGCTGGTGTTTGTTTATACTGGCAGCTAAATTAGAATACAGTACAAAAAAAAAATACTAACTAACTCCCACAACACAGTTTATTGGTAAGATGAAAATATTTTGCAAAGCTTAACATAAAAACTTGATTTGTAAATATGTGCAGCTTTTTAACTGATAGTCACTTTCATAAATAATACTTATAACTTTATTGAAAAGGCAGACATTGTATGACAAGTACATTAAAACACAAATCAGCATTTATAATTTTGGATGGAATGCATTTCTCAAACAAATGTTAATTAAATCCAAGATAACAACAGCAGGACACTGATTGTCATCGGGGGACACTAAAAACATATCTGCTTAATATTACAAACTACAGTACTATACTGTACTTAAAGACTTACTACAGTAGTTATACAGTATTAACTTTTATGTTTATGTGAATTTACTATTAAGTACTGTACATGTGTCAACAGTTCATTCTGAAGTTTCTCAAATATCTATCCTTTATATCCTATCCCATGTATAGTATCTTCACACTGTAAACAATGCAGAACATGATACAATTATTATAACACTAGAACTAGTTATAATTATAAAGAAGCATCTACAGACTTGTTTATTCAGAACAACCCTTAAGACTCCTTGTCATTTACTTGTTCCATTACCTTTACTTCTTTGAGGCTGGAAATGTAAATTCTACAATTTACCAAATCAATTATTAGTGTACACTGTACAGTATAAAAAAAAGAGATCTTCAGGCCTTGTAAAGTATTATTGATAATTGCTACTAGCAACATGATATTCTTTCAAAAGATAATTATCAGATATTATAAGAAATAATTTGGATAGAACTGTATGAGTTACCTTGTTGTGAATACAAACTGTACAAGAACAACTGTTAAACATGTACAGTACAGTACTAGGATTGCAAAAAATATACAGTTTTTCTCATAATTGAATATTTTCAGTGAAACTTATAAAAAAATAGAAAAAAAAAAATCTAAACTAAAACACAGTAAACACAAGACAAATTTGCATTTGTGCTAAGGCATTGCTCTAAACCTTAGATTCTAATACCATATGTTGTTTCTGTAAACATTCAGCATACACTACATATACAGTATTCATGTTGAACCATTAACATTGAAGTAAAATATATCCTCATTAAAAGGATCACTCATAATTTAGTTGTTAAGTACTCCATTTGTTTTGATAACAGACTGTAAAATTATCACGTTAAACGCTGGTGGATAACTTTATCAAATTCTGTACAGGTACTTGGGGGGAATAGGCAGTCATGTTTTGATATGAGAAACAAAGCTGGCTATGAAATTAAGTACTGTACAAACACTTTCCTTATGTTATCTCCATTGGTTTGTTAAAGCTTACTTACATGTTATAAAAAGTTTTCTTCAGACACTTGTATCAGTATGATGACAACACACTATACAGTATTTCTATTCATCTTACAGCTGATGATAAAAGTACATTAATCTACTTCAGAAATTAAGCTGTACACATTATAATTATTTTCTGTTACACAGTAGATGCTAACATAACTATTGCTTACCTCTAACATGATACAGAATACTAGCTTTAATGACCTGTACAGTTGCAATCAAATATCCATCAACATTTTCCTTCTATCGGGTTAAGAAATCAGAAGCACATTTAAATATAATTATACAACAACTTATGTCAACACAACTCACTCTATTACAATGATGAAGTCCTGCAAAATCATACATGTGTTGTTCTTAATTATCAAGATAGTTATAATGATGAAAGGAAATTTAGGTGGATAATTGACTGCAGCTGTAAATATCCAAAGATGCCTTCATTACATTTAAACATTGCTAGAAATGAGATCTTGATTCAATGCTCTCAAATCAGTACAGTATGCTGACATCCACATTATAATACAGTCTAGTTTAAAGGAGCTTCAACAGTATTGGGTATGCTTGGGCAATAAGTATATAATCATGACTCGATACATTTGGTTTTTCATTTAAAGCTTCTTATACTGTTCTTTTCCCCACCTGTCTTTTGCATCCCTAACCCCACCTGTATCTGTATACTATGTGGTTGTTTCTGTTCATTCTCTCTTCCCATACATCACATTAATGACCTTGTTGACCATGCCCATTGTGTGTATATTGTACAGTACTGTACTCATGCCTTAATTATGCTGTGTTTTTCTTGTGCCATCTTAGTACCAAATGTCCTATATTGTCTGGTATTAGTTTTTGTGCATTATTATGTCAACATGCCTTACCCTTTCCATTTTCCTTCATTCTTTCAAACACATCAAATGTTACATATGTACCGAGTCATAATCACCGGATGATGGTCCAAGCAGAACTAAAACTATGGCATCTCCACTAGTGTTGTCAACCAAAAGGAATGATGGATGGACATGAAACAGTATGACTTAAATTTCTTCAATACAGTTGTCACTGGTCTTGACTGCTGCCCAGATCACAATGTACAGTCACGGTCAAATCCATATAGGGGTAACTTACGTAACAGTTTGATAGCTTCCCTCTGTTCCTTAGATGATAAAATATTCTATAAATAGGTTAACTACCATCTTTTAATTTACTACAAGCAGCTACACACTAATTAAAACAATATCATCATATGAGAACATGAAACCATTAGACTGCAAAATGTGGATGATTATTATTGACCGCGACTGTACAAAGAGTCATACTGTTGAATAAAGAATAACATTGTTTAGGCACTCCTGTATATATATGGTAAAGGTTTCCTCTTTAACAATGTATCTTGTCCTAATACTGATTAAATTTAGCAAACATTTTAGTGATATTGAAACAATGCAAAACAAATTCTATTCCTGTGAGAAATATCTGATTTTCTGATTCTTGAAAGTTCACAGACAATGTATCACTAAACCAACAAGCTGAGGTTTAATACAGCATAATGAAAGAGACATCCTGAGGTGTGCTTTGGTTGTTACCTAAATACATATACAGTACAGTATATGCAGTAAGAGGCAAAAAGCAATGGTTAGGCAAGAATAACATACTGTACTTTGTATTCTGATATGCTACACTATACAGTACAACCATGATGAGTTATAAATCTTGGTCAGTATGTTTTCAGTTGTGTACCCAAACAGGCTAGGTGGCTAAAAATCAGGTGACAATTAGCCCAACCATCCAGCTTTCCATACTGCACACTAACACACAGAGTTGCCAGGCTCACAGTTTTCATGCCAAGTTGGTGAGGTCTAGAACTCATTGTGGCAAGTAAAACTGGGCCATCACATCTTATTTTTTCTAATACATATTACATTCAGTAGCCTTGTATGCCACATCAGATGATATAACTCTGCTTCAAGCAAGAACACTATTGGTGCAATGGTGTTGTTTTTATGAGTGATAGAGTTTGTATTTATTCTTCCCTTCTTTCCCATTGACGTTCTGGCCATCTCCCACATGCTTAGTGCCTGGAGGACGTATCTACACTTGCCAGACTTTAACTCTGCCCCTGATCATTTCACAACTATGTAACTTTTTGTGAAAAATTATGCTGTCAGATGCAGGACTGCAATTTAATTTTGCAATAGTCACATTTTCAGTGATTAATTAGCACACAAGTGTCTCCTCACCCCCTTTTGCAGTCTACAGGACAAGCAGTTATGTAATCAAATTTCAGAGAAGACAATGACGTTGTACAGGTAACAGGCAACAAAAAAAACCCGTAGCACTTCAGAAGTTTAGATCTAATAATTATGACCGATATAAAAATAAATAAACATTAAGACATAATTAACTAATCTCACATTAAACTGATAATCTACTGTACTATTTTGGTTGCTCACCTTCACTCAAGGACAGTTTCCAATACATAATTTCTCTGGTACTGATCAGAACATAACATTATACAGTTAATATATAGAACACTTGGTAAAATCAGCATCTCCAATAAGTTCCATATGAAATTATAAGGAAACAATGTGACTCTACTTCTACAGGGGACTCCCACCAATGTGTTGAACTTTTTCATCTGGCAATGGCTAGACTAAAATGTACAGTTGCCCAAGGAAAGACTGCAACCAAATTTACTGGTGTGTGGCAATATCTGGCAGCTGCTCCAAAGTAAGCACTCGTATTTGATCAATGCATCACTTAAACCTACAACTTTTGTAAGGATGAATGTAATTAGCTGAAGCCAATAACATCCATCCACACACCAGCAAATTTGGTTGCAGTCTTTCCTTGGGCAACTGTACAAGATGCATCATACTGTAATAGGTAGCTTAAGATTCACACTGTAGGCTATTGGTTTAACTAGCTTGGCAGGCAATCATCTACTCGTATAGTTATAATGTTTTTTTAATGTCTACTCAGCTAGTTTATGTTAAGTAGTTCACAGACCAGTAAGTATTAACAATATTCTATCAAGTTACTCACATCATAAGTGATATGTCATAATGTGGTATTAGACTACATTAACCCTTTAAATCCAGGATCTTGCCTAAACAGTAGTGAGAACAGTTTTTTATACCATGAAACAAACTATAAATAACTTAAAGACCCTGTGATTGTGTATGGAAATTGGAGGCTTCAGCTGGATATTCCTGATTATGCCACAAAACATGATTCTTCCATATACTGCAGGTGGTGTTTCGTGGCAAATTTTGAAGGACTCGTTTATCTCCAATTTTCTGACTACATCACAGGGTCCCTTAAGTGGAGACACTGCACCGAGTCAAATTAGATTACATATATTTGTGTATGTTTATGTTTGGGCCATTCATAATGTTTCCCGAGGACCAGGGCACCAAGGCCATACCATACTGAATCAAAGTATGAAATGGTTTGAATTTATTCAGCTAAATAAAATTTCATGTAAACAATACACTCCAGAAAATACAAATAATGATATATGAAATTTAAATTTTGTTCACACAGCTGCCAAGAGCCCTATTTTGATATCTACAAAAATGGTGATATCTTTATGAAGTGCTCTATTATGGATGTGACATAGGTAGAAGTCACACACAATGTTATCCCACCACAAATTAACGAGTCACATTCCCTCACCCTGGCCCTCGAACAGGTGCTGGAAGCAAAGTACATTTACAGTCAAAAGCCCTACATCAGGTGAATGAATATTATGAACCAATATTACAGAGACCATCAACAGCTATATTTGTGCATCATTTTTTGAGGTAAGTTCATTCGAAGGCGATGCAGGACTTTTGCTCATGACTGTATCCAACACCCAAAGGAGATGTTGTGTAGTACTGTGTAATAAATGTGGTATTCAGCTGCAATAGTGTTGTTCTCAAGTGGTACTTATATCATACTGTACATTTAATACTAATATTATCATTAACATAATATTAATATGGTAGGATTAGGAATTTTTAATAATAAATTTGATAACCCATTAAGAAACATAACGTTCTTAATTAATCCAACTAAAATGGAACAAACATACACCTCACCAATTAAAACTATACTGCTTCATATACTGGTACAACATGTGCAACACCTGTGTTGTACAGTGCTGGATATTTCTCCTTAAATTATACTTGTAAACCTTTCAGTATATTATACTTATTAAAATAAAAGAGTAGATGCTAAAAGACATGAGCAGACACTTTAATTAGATATTTTAAAGGATATAGTACTATACTGAAAATTCAGTATAGATAAAATGGTAAAGACACTGAAGTCATATTGCATATAAAATCTGTATACAGTTGTACACAAATCTACACACCCTAGTCATACTATTTAACTGCACTCTAATTTCACTGAAGAGCTACCATGCTGAGATTGTTTGTGACTAGAATAAAGAAGAGTCTATAAGACCAAAGAATACCTAACCTGATATCTTGTGGGAAAAAGCTTATGAACAGTATTATAACTGTAGTGCAGTCACATTTCAAAGGGTGTGCAAGGATTTCATGCCTGTAATCCATACGAGATTCTATTCTACAGTAGTTCATGAAGTACTACATGTACAGTACAGTACATATAACAATAACACATGTTAGCCACAGAGATTTCTAGCAATTTGTAAACTCCCAAACAATAGATGCAATCAGTAAGACAGAACTTATTCATAGTTGTGATTATAGCTACTGAACTGAGGTGTCTGTTGAAACTAAACTATGTAGGAATTTGAGGACTGAAATGTTTGGTTGGGAAGACACTAATATCATAATTATATTGTTGCAATATTATCAGTATGGAGGAGTTAATGACATTTTTATTAAGAACGGGATTACTGTATACTTTCTCTTCCCCTTGACTGTGACTGAACTATAGATATATTAGAGGGAAATAGTTACTAGTTTGAGATAAACAAAGTGCGAAAAAAAATTCTTCACTGGCAGGTTAAGTGAGAAGAAACCACAGCATTTTTTTAACTCTTCAACAAACACAGTACCATATAGGTATATATCAGCAAGAAACTCACTGTTGGTATTGTTAGGAGGAAGCCCAAGCTGCCATAATATAGTCATTATCATTGTCAATAAAAGGCAGGTACAAAAATACATTAGCTGTAAAGGATACAGTACACATCATGCACACCATTCCCACTGATGAGATTACTTGTAGAGATATCTTACATCAATACAAAAAAGTATAAAAACAGAAGAATCATAATTGCACTGACCGTAATATTACATACTGTAAGCACATGTAGTATATATACACAAACACATTTAATTCAAGGGCACATATATGTTTAGGGATTGCATGTGTTCTACAGTCACTAACAATAATTAGGACACACATTGGGTGTGGTTGTCTTCTTACAGAGGCACTGCCATACTGGAAACAGCATGCAAACAACATTAATTTTATTGCTTGGAGGAATAATAGCCCACAGACCATGGTGTGATGTTGGTTTTTCAGGGCACTGGGTGCATGACCAAATGAACTGTTAATAATATTAATAATGGTAACAATAATAAAAATAGAATGGGTTAAAACTTCTCTAGCTCATATGGCAAGGTGTAGGAGCCTAGAATAGGCTACCTTAGCCAAATTATTTAAGGGAAGGCAGGATGAGTGAAGAAAATAATAATAATGAAATTAATAATAAAAAAAAAATCTGTATTCAGCTGGTATGATCATAGTGCAGTAAGATCTCGCATCTAACGTGTTTTAATCTAATGACGTTTTGGACATTTACCTATACTCTCATCAAACAAGTATACTGTAGTTTCAAATCCAACGAAAAAATTCTGAATGAACAGCGAAAAATCTCGAATAAATAGCCACTCCCCACTGCCTCCTCCCTCCCACTCAGTGTTGCCAGGTCTGCTTGACGAAATTTCCCTCACCAACATCAGAATTTCCTTTTATACCTCAATTATTCCCTGTTTACTCTTGAACATTGATGGTCTTTTTGGTATTTCATCTGGTAGAAATTTTCGTTTACTCTTAAACGTGTGTAATGGAAGATATGAATTTAATGGGAATAGAAGAACATATGGTACAAGATAGACAGATGTGGAGAGCAGTCATCGCCCGTCCAACCCCATCCTAAATGGGAAAATACGGACGTTAAACGAAAATGATGATGATGATATTATTTCCCTGTGTGGACTCCACAATTCCCTAAAACAGAGAAATAAGCACCGTGAGCTTCAGGAAATTATGGAAAATTTTGATGAAAATGATGGACAAGAGACTGTGAGTAATGGTGAGGAGGAAATAGTGAACATTCTTAGTGACATTTCTTACAACTTTGATGGATTTATTGTGAAGAAAAAAGTGCAGACGAAAAGATAACAAAACTCACGAGACGCAGCAGACAGGGAGAGGGAGGATGGTGGTTGAGGATGTGGTGGTGGGAGTGGGACTGGTGGCAGTGAGGAAGTGGCATGTGATAAGTGATAACTAGTATCCCTTGCCGCCTCATACAGAATTCATTCCTTCATAAGAAAATTACCCACATTTCTTTATTATTTTAAATGTTTCTGGATTATTCTACATATTTCTAGTATACTTTTTATTACTGTATGCCATACATACTGTACAAGCCAATTGAGTTTCAGTTGTATTTTTGGTACTGATTATAATTTCCCCCATATGTTTATGTATTCGCATCTAATGAATTTGTATCTAACGCCCCTTTTTGGCAACTATTATTAGTTAGATACGAGATCTTACTGTAGTTAGGTTAATGAGAGAGAGAAATGAAAAGTGAGAGATTAGCGAATGTTTGTGAAGGCTGATGTCTGAAGGTAAATGTGAGCAAAAGCATGGTGATGATGGTTTAGAGGAGAGGAGAGGGGATGGAATGATACTAGAAAGGGCTAAGAAATTTAACTCCTTTGCAGTAACAATGGACAAGACAGAAAAAATAAATGTGAAAAGATAGAAATAGACCAGTGGATGGGATGATGACTTGATTGATCGATTGTTTCAATATTGATGGAACAGTGAATGTCATATGCTGCCATGCCCCAGGAAAGAGTGTAACAGCTGCAGTAATAAGAGGTCTGTAATTGAAGGTTAACCATTCCTCTAAAATAAGTTAAGATTAATTTCGCATTGGTGATTTAATTAATTTGTGATGACAGTTTGGAGGAAAATTAGCAGCAGTAGTCTTCAATTTACCTCATTACTGTACTTCCTAAATTTTAAGTGGATAGTACATTGTTGGTAAATCTGGAGCAACAGCTTCCTCCAAGCTGTTCCAAGCAACAAGCAACCATTATTTTTGCTAACCTGGTCCAGTGTCCCAGTACACATTGGACGAATCAAGGCATTCTAAAAGTAAAAACAGTATAATACCCCCTCAAGAAATATGAATCATAACTGCACTGTATAACATGAGACAGGTAAAATATAAACAGCAAACCCTCTATATACACTTGATATGAATGTGACATATACATCCGAGTTATTTATAAGTGTCCGAGTTAACAGATATCCGGCTTATATGTATCTGACTTAGCAAGGGTTTACTGTATATTGTGAGATTAAACCTGGTACAGTACAGTATGGTACACAATTTGTTAGCTGGAACAAGATATGGAGGAAAATATTTTACTAAAATAATAAATGAAATATGGATTGTAATACGAAGACTAGCAGACGGAATGTAAAGTATTAGAGAATTCTGCATTACATAAGAGCTACAACCTATCTATGATTTCCTTGGTTAACAGGTACAGTACTCTTAAATATGATTGCTAACCCCATCATAATCATTATTAGCTGCTCATTATTTCAATAAGGCAAAAAGAGCTATAAACAAATAATTTTCTGTCCACATAAATGTGTCAAACACTAAAAAAAAATTTCACTGCCCTTGAAATATATATTCAGCATTCATGTAAAGCTAAAAGTTAAATAATCTTATTGAGAGTTTTGTCAAAGATAAAACACATGGTGCACATCATTACTCTGAAGCTTCAGGTGTTTCAACTTCATCTTACAAGAGGTAGCCAACAAATATGTACAATACAGTATACAAAATGCAAGGCATCACTTTTGGCTCATGCCATATACAGCTGTACCTACAACTATGCAACTGATGAAACTGCAAATAAAACATAAATTTTAAATTTACAACACTTCCTCACTCATATTCTGTGTTGTGTAATTTTGAAAAGGAAAAAAAATCCGTTACTCAAACCAAATACTATATTCATAAAAATTAATTTACTAACAGCTACATAAAACATTTCTAAATTATCTGTAGGAATCAATCCTACATAATGGTGCTGTTTTGGCACATAACTGTACTGTTTTTGTTTATCTAAAATACTGCAAGTAATAATGGAAGTCACTCTGACATCTGCCTTATATCAGATTCTACAGTACAGTGGACTCTCCAATAACGCGGTTTTGAGTAACGCGTTTTTGATTCAACGCGGTATAATATATAGGGGGGATATGATTAAATAACATTATTTGTTCGATTTAACGCGGCCACGCTCACCCGCTTACCCACACTACTTTTGGCGGGAAGCAGGGTGAGCTGCTCAGGCCCGCTCTCTGACCAAACAGACACGACTTGATCAATTCTTTAAAAGGAAGACAGATGTGGTGTCAGAGGAAGGTAACACGAGTGTGGAAGGAGAGCGAGGAGGTGTGGAGGGAGAGTGGGGTGTGGAGGGAGAGCGGAGTGAGGAAGGAGAGCGGGATGTGGAGGAAACACAGAGTGAGGAGGGAGAGCGGGGTAGGGAGGGAGAGGGGTAGGGAGGGAGAGCGGGGTAGGGAGGGAGAGCGGGGTGGGGAGGGAGAGAGGAGTAGGGAGGGAGAGAGGGGTGGGGAGGGAGAGAGGGGTGGGGAGGGAGAGCGGGGTGGGGAGGGAGAGAGGGGTGGGGAGGGAGAGCGGGGTAGGGAGGGAGAGAGGGGTGGGGAGGGAGAGCGGGGTGGGGAGGGAGAGAGGGGTGGGGAGGGAGAGCGGGGTAGGGAGGGAGAGAGGGGTGGGGAGGGAGAGCAGGGTGGGGAGGGAGAGAGGGGTGGGGAGGGAGAGCGGGGTAGGGAGGGAGAGCGGGGTGGGGAGGGAGAGAGGGGTGGGGAGGGAGAGCGGGGTGAGTAGGCAGACTGGAGTGACGAGTGTTAAATGTGAAGGAAAGTGTACCGTTACTTTACAAATATAAATAAAACGAGAATGTGGGTTTTTGTTGTTTGAGTCACCAACTACATACTTTAGTTTGACTCTACTATTCATACATTAGAGTAACAAAATCCCCAAAAGGTAGACTTTTGCATTGTCCAGGAACGCAACCCCCACTATTACCATTGTTTCCTATGCGGAAATTAAGTTTAAATAACGCGTTTTTTAATAACGCGACGTCTCCAGGAACGTAACTACCGCGTTATTGGAGAGTCCACTGTAGTTAGTTTCACACAGCTGTACAGTATATTCAAGCCATGACCATGATTGTAGTTTATCATGTAAAGCCCTCTTATTCAACAAATTCAAGATGAGGTGTATATTGCTCATATTGGAATGAAGGATAGAGTGAAAACAAAAGGTAAGGAGAGACATCATCACAAACCAATTGTTGGAGATCAGTCTCCAGATCAACAAAAGAAGGACGTTCATCTGGGTCATGTTGCCAACAGTTCAGCATCAGTTGATATAACTCATCACCAACATACTGAGGCTGAGGCAACCTTAAACCACGCATTACCCTACCTGCCACTTCCTCTGTTCTCACATCAGCATAAGGTGTGCCTCCCAATGTACTTACTTCCCACATCAGGCAACCAAATGACCAAACATCACTCTTGGGAGAAGATAATTTACTGCGGAGAGTCTCAACTGCATGCCAACGTTTATACTCTGGTACGTACAAGTCATTATGATAATGAATTAGGCCAAAACCTGTAACCTTTGGTCGAGTTCCATCCACGATGACCACATTCCTGGCACACAGCTGGCCGTGTGTTACACCGTGTGAGGCCAAGTGAGCCATGCCTCGAGTCACTCCTACCAATATGTCAATGGCCTGCAAGAAGAGAATCAGTAATAGTTATAAGGGGAAGACTATCCTAACCATATTAAATACAGTATACATACAAGATGTAACAATTTCAATGTGAGAATAGCAGTGTGCAGTATATGCAAGAAAATATTAGTGCAGGACAGTATATACTATTAAGGGTGTAACATATTCAATACCTGGTAAACATAATGCAATCTTTCATCTTCCCAATCATTTCAGTGAGTAATTAGTACAGTACAGTACATACAAAAGAATAACAGTATCTTAAATTACCAATATGTTAACAAAGTACTGTAGTGTATTCTCACAAATTTCCTTGAGCACAATGTGTATAATTATAATATAGCTTTTTTTTATCATTTATAAACCATCATACCAGAAAACTAGAGGTACTCTGATGACAAAAATTTATATTACCAATGTTTGAGACCAAAATGGTATCATTCACATAGAAATTCACATGATCAGCAAAACCTATATTGATCTGAAACTGGATTCACTGACATGACCTTAATGTTGATCATAAAACTTCTCATTTGAGTCCTGGATATGATGATTAAGGTTCTCAAACTAGATATATGAAGATTTGATATTTCTTTGACCTGACCCAGGAGAAAAATAATATATGGTGCCATGAATGATGTCACCACTGTTCCTATTAAGGGTCATATTCCATTTTGAACTTTATTTTATTTTTTTAATAGCTACTGTGAATGCAAGTCTTCTTGAAAATGCTTTGCACTGTGTTCTAAGATATAAAATTTCTTTAATCAAATGAATCTTTATAGAAAAGAGAATTGTCAGTTAAAATAAGATGAATCACTGTTTAACTACTACTGTAAATGTTAGGAGTTGTGTAGTGCTGGACTCTTCTGCTAACCACAAGTGACATATCCTTGTTTTTGCACTTTTTGTAGTGAAAATCACAAAGCTGGAGTGAACTTACAGTATGTGTTAGTAGAAAAGAAATTTCATGAGATTTATGTATTTGTGGTTGCAGGAGGTTTGGGGAAGTGAATTAATGTTTATGGTGCCCATCACTGATGTTGTGTTAAAGAAAGAGACAGAATATATCAAAAGGGTATGGAAAGAACCATTGGTAGAAAATCAAGAAGACTGAGGCATATATGGAGGGATAAATTAGGAAGATGCATAAGAAATGAAGGGTTGATGAAACAGACTGCAGAAAATAGAGATAGAAAAATCTCAATGCAACCTATCCCTACATTTGAGAAAGAAGATTGCTAAACCATGTCAATATTTTTATCATACAGTCCTACCCTTTCAAATCTTTGGTGTTATACTTTACAATTCCCAATCATAATCAAATCTAGGTGCAATAGCCATGTACTGTTCCATGGTGCATAAAAGCTTGTTCTATCAGCCAGCTACAATTTAACTGTATCATCAGTGGTTTGAAAGACTAAACAACATATGGTAAATGGTGAGCTGCGTTTCATCACTCGAACTACAAGAAATTAATTTATATTGTGGCTGGCTCAAAGAATGCGTTTTTAAGCAATATAGTACATAATTATAATAATTGGTCTCTAGTGTCCAGTTATAGGTTTATCCACAATATTACCCACTGTCAGGCCCACAAACAACCATTGTGCAGGTGACTGAAAGCATTCAGAAACAAGTGTACAACTCATCTTGACAACTAGGGTACCTGTAATGGTGTCACATTGCTTCCCACCAGTGGCTCCTAGTGTGGAAATAAAGAGATCAGTTGGATTCTGCTGCCATGTAAATATTTCTTCTACACCCTATCAAAAATTATCACCACCCTTACTGCATGATACAATATGCCACAAAAAACGAAACATTCTGAACCAGATATTGACGCCATCTGTGTCAGTGATTGTAGCAAGAGTAGCAGAGCAAGGCATGTTGAATAATATTTTATAGGGTGTACAGTATCTTACTAAAGGCTATCCAACATAAATGTATATTCTATACATTTACAATTATATCTGCATTCATCATAATACTGTACCTCAAAACAGAATGCTGAAGCCAAGATATTATGTGCAGATGGAACACTTTATATTGACGACAGCATATTGTTCATGCGAGCTTTGTCGAGTCAACTGTCAGACAATGTGTAGAGTGTTGGTTATATCATTAAGGGACTGGTACACAAGGGTGATGCAGGTGAGGAATAGGGATAATGATGGGATTATTAGGAAACTGGGCTGTATTTCCTGGCTATCTCTTTGAAAAATATTTCCATACTAAAGAAAATTCATCATCATCACCAGGATACCATTTCCCTCTTGTTAATGGGTGAATAGAATCCACACTCAGATATACAAAATAAATACAGTAAATAAAGATTCTTTTCCAAAATTACCTGTGTCACGTATTTGACTTGACTGTAGAATGCAATATTTGTCAGTATTATAGTAAGTGCTGTACCAAATTTAGCCGAAAAATGGTTAAACTTTTAGTAATGGACATAGCTACATTTTTATTATATTTCTTTTAGAAATGAGAATACAGTAGTGCAAAATGATCGGGCTTAATTATTTAAGACATAACTCAGAAGATGATGTCCATCCTCAATAAAAGGATGGTACTGTATTTTTGTTCACTTATTTAATTACTACACAAACATTTACCTCTATCTACTGCTTGTCTCTCTATTTTGTCCATGAATTACTTCCTTGATTATTGTGTCAGCTTACCTGGCTCTCGGAGATTGTTGAAAACCTGCGGTTCTTCTCTGCATACACTGGGTAATGCTGGACTGCTCGGCTCTCCACTAGATGATTTTTTAATGTTGCAGTCTCGTACTCAAACGCCAGAGAGATGACGTTGAATTCTTCCATCAGACCCACAATGGAGACAACGTTAAGGTGAGAGCCAATACGGATATGAGCATCAAATTCCCTGAGCATCTGTGTCTTCCTGCTGCCTCCCAGGGTATCATCTTCTATCCTCTGCACCAAGACACTTCTCTGATTACCCTTATCCATCACAATTCCCTGTCAGGAAATACACGCATACAATACTATGGTGCAAAAATTAAGCAACAAGAAAATGGATAAACAAAAGGAACAGGAAATGAACTACACAAAAGTATAACAAAGAATTGAGTACAATGATTGTTAAATATTTTGTGCAGAAATTTAATGAAAACATGTGATAATGAGCAAACCTTTTGACCTAGTTTGCAGATGTGACTTGGGTATCAGTGTGGTTTGTCGTGTAAAGTTTTTTTCAGACAGAAAGAAGAAACAACTAATCACAAACCTACCTTTCTTACATCCCCAAATTTGCCTGTGCCAATATCTCCGACAATATTGAGACCCTGGTGAGGTATGATCCACATCTTCTCCTTGAGTTGACGGTAGTGGTCAGTTGGAGGAGTGTCCTCATCAACAAAGTGACCACCCACAGCATACCCATTCTCCGTGTCTTGATTTGGTTGCTGGGCGTGTATGGCAAGCTCTTGGTTTTCTGAGGATCGGCGGTACTTCTTCACCACCACTCTCATGCCTATGTAAACAACTATCGATACAATGAGGAGAAAGCCAAATACTCCGATGGCTATGGACAGTCCTAAAATAACTTTCCTATTCTTGGCCAGCTGAATACTTGTCTGTGTCTCCACAACATTATCTCTTGGAAACGTATTGTAGTCAAGGACTGAACTTTCATGCTGCTCGTGGACTGAGGGGGAATACGAAGACTTTGTTTCATTAAGTGTACTCAGAACTCCCAGAATTATGTGGTAATCTATTCCCTCTTCTAATGGAGCATTATTATATCTACCGTACTGTTTTCCATTACCAACTGTAAATGTAGACATAAAATTATCAGGCAGAAACTGTGCTGTGATATAGTATGGAAGTCCTTGCCTTTGAGCTGCTGCATATGTGTCCAATAGTTCAGGCTGTAACTCAACAGTTACAGTTTCATCAATGACCACAACTTGATATGCTGTAACTGGACCATTAGTCTGAGGGACAGACTGTAACTGTACCGTCATTGTAGTTGGGGTACGGGAAATGAGCTGAGGTGTGGCGGGTATCTCTGGTTTTCCAACTTTAGTCCACATATCACTAGTTTGTGCATAACCTAAACCTTTGGCTGACATTGCTTTAACACTCACATTATATTTGGTACCAGGCTGAACACCAGTTAACAAAGCTTTTCTGGAATTCCCTGAAAATTGCCATGTCAATGGTCTGGGAGAATCTGTTTCACTATAGGTATAAACAGGTATGGCAGTCACTTGATATTCCAAAATTTCTGACAGGCCTTCGGCTGGAGGTTCCCAAGCAATGTGTAGACTGTCTGGCTGACTGTTAATTTGTGTGAGGGACACTGGTGCTCCTAATATACCATGACCAGTTGGGTATACACTTAGGACTCCTTCACCTCCACAAAATTGTGAGGGGTCAGTTGAACACATTTTTGTACACGAGTCAGAGAGAGTGCCACTCAGTGTGTCATTACAAAAACACTCATTCCCATTAGCTAACCCAGCATATCTCATTAATTTGGACTGACATTCATCCAAACAAGCTGTGACACTCGTCCCACTATCAGGTTTTATTGCACGATACATAAAGCCTGACATGTTTGTGAAATTGAAGCATCCAAGAGGGTGAGTGTCTTGTAAGAGTACATTGTCAGGCCTAATCCAAAGCAGCAATGCTACCAAGGACCATGCTCCTCTACTGCCTTCCATCTGTAAAGAATAACCACAGAAGAATATTAATTTACATAAAGAGTACGGGTAAATAAGCTACAGAATATATATGCAATAAAATATATCTCTTATATTTTACATACTAAATGACTGGTAATGTTTAGGAAGAGCCACAAAAATGGAAAACACAATTTCTTTGGATAATCCATCATTCCCTAATTTTAAATGTTGAAATATACAGTACGGTATGTGAGCCAGTGCATTTCAACAATGTATAATTCTCCTTCCCCCTCGATATTGGATTGAGGGTTAAAACAAGTACCGGTACATAACACATTACAGTTAATATTTATATGTTTAAGAGTCTGTCTGACTTTACCAGACCTAACCTTACCTAATCTGGACCAGGGTTGACTACCGGGACCTAACCTGGACAAACAAATACACTGGTCAAAATGCACCGTTACACTGGGTAATGACTTCATAAGCAAAAACAAAAAATAAATAAAATATGAAGGAAATTGGTAATAACTTCAGTGGCTCTTATTAATTACTATAGAAAAATATATTGGTAATCATGGATGTGTGCTGTCCGACAGCAAGTTAAACCTAGAATTAAAAACACATCTTCATTCTATCTATCTATCTATAGCTCTGACGCCTCGTTCCCTCCGGGAACTCACCCCAAGGGGGTGGCCACGACAGAAAAGTCTCCAGTCTTCCCTGTTCCAACACTCCCTTCTTACTCGGTCCAGCCCTCCCCTCCCCCTCATGCTTCTTTCCTTCACATACTCTTCCACTCTGTTCTGCCATCTTACTGGTGGTCTGCCTCTCACACCACGTCCCACAACTTCACTTCCATACACTTTCTTTACATACTCCTCACCTTTCATTCTCTCTACATGTCCAAACCACCTCAGAGTATTATGTTTCACTCTCTCAACCACTCCACACTCAATACCAATTGCCTTCTCACTCATACCACATCTCTCATACACACTTTCATTACTTTCTCCATCCCACCTTGTAAGTCCACATGCACCTCTCAGATAACTCATTTCCACAGCACCTATTCTAGACTGATGAGCCCTACTCCATGTCTCTGACGCATATGTCAGTGTTGGCAGGATTATACTATTTCGTAGTCTCCTTTTCACTTCCATACTCACATTTCTACCCTTCATTATCCTCCCCAGTGATACTATGACCTGTCTACCCTTCACTGCTCTCTTCATTCACCTGTATTATTATATTTACCATATTGCTTTCACCTTACAGTACTTGTGTTCCTTTCTAATATACCTTTCAATTTACGGTATTAGTAGAGAAGTACTCTGTTTTTGGCTAGGGCCGTGCAGTGTTACCACATTCGGTTAGGTCCCAGGAATTTGCCCTGGTCACTTTATGATAGTTTATACCGGTTATATTCCGGTAGTCTGCTGTGGTCTAACTAGATTATGTTAGGTTAGATCAGACTAATTTCCAAATTATGTTTGTAAAACGGGGAATCTCTGAGAGAAACACCATAGATGAAAAGTGTTATAGAATGGTCCAAACTAATGAATAATGATACTAAAATACACAATATAGTGAACGGAGTATTTCTCTACTTTTACCTAATTTATTACCTCTGTGGTATTTACGTGTACACAAACAATTACAATAATAATAATATTCTAGTTTATTTCATCTTTGTTATTGTTTATTGTTGTTGTCGAGTTAATAATAATAGAGTATAATAATTCATTAGTACCTTCTCTAGTTTTATGATTATATTAGACACATACACACACGCTGGTGCTTTGTATTACCTTGGTGGTGGTGTGTTAAAGCCTCGTCATTTCCGTAATAAATAAAGAGTTCATAATCACACACACACACACACACACACTAACCACACCTGCTGCTGCACCTTCCTTCCTCGCTCGCATACAAACAATCAATACCAACCTATACAATATTATTATCATTAGAAAGTTATTATTAACATTATTTTAATCGTACCTTTAATTATTTTTTAGCTTCATTTAACTTTTGAGTTTATGATCCTTTACGAGAGATATTAGAATTATCAGCATAAAATGTTTAAATAAGACATGAGCCATATAATTGTCTGATAGGTTGGTAGTTATGACTCAACCACAAAACACGTGTTTCAATACCTAAATATTGTCTTTATTTGAGAATGACGTCATGTAATTAATATAAGTTTGCCTTCATAACTAGACATTATAAGAATACCTTTTCATTTGTAGCTTACTGCACATTGGTTTGTGACAATGCAAGTATATATATATGTATTACAAACTCAACTGGATATAGAATAGATATGACATAGATAATAGACAGCCTGTTCGGACACCACTTTGTACAAGACCGCTTATTTCAAATCTGGCAGTCTGGCACCCTGTAATAATCATGTCTGAAAATAGCTTAAAATGGAAGTTTCTTATTTCTCCTAACTACAGTATGCCTTTTGCTACGGCCTTTGTATTTATGAATAGCTATTTGTATCCTTAATAATAAATTGTTCTTTCTATCTATAGACGTCATCTGGTCGTCCAAGCGGAGGATTGGGGTACCAAGACCGTCTTGGGAGAGCTTGGTTTCAGTGACGAGAACTGACCAAATACGTAGAATCTGTGTTTTCGTCGTCCAGATACGGATTGGGCAGAAACAAAAGAAAGTTTGTAAATAAAGTCGTAAGAAAATACTACAAATTGGTCTACTTTTCCTTCACTTTTCTCATATTATGAAGCAAATTTGTGTCCTAAGTTGCATGTATTATACACCAAAAGATGCAGAATTAAAAACGAATAGGATGAGACCAACTAGAAGTCTCTTAATATGATCTTTAGTTGAAGACTTGCCATTTTTATTACTTTATTCTCGATTTTCGGTGAAAAATTTACGATACATCATGAATACAAATTTCGCAACACTTCAGACATCCACCTTGCTGAAAGTGCACATAATATTTATTCACCTTTTTGGTACTCTCTCAAGTTCCAGACTCAGCTCATGGACTAAAGTGTTTGTGTGCCTCTCATGGACTAAAGTGTTTGTGTGCCGCTCATCTCAAGATGATACTTGATTTTGGTTTTATGGTGTGCAGCCTGTGATTATCTTTAGGGCTCTATTCTGTATGGGTGTGAAGGGTGTTGGAGATGAGTCTCAGTAAGGGGCGGGGCGGCGGCGGCGGTGGGGCGGCGACGACGACGACGACGAAAAAATATTAATAAAAAAAAAAAATAATAAAAAAAAATTAATTACATAAAAAAAATAATTAAAAAAAATATTAAAAAATATATATATTATTAAAAAAAAAAATAACAAAACCTAATTATTAAAAAACGGCGGCGGCGGCGGCGAAGGTTCCGGCGGCGGGGCGGCGGGTCGGCGGCGGGACGGCGGCGAGGCGGAAGGGCGGCGGCGGCGGGGCGGCAGCGACAGCGGCGGCGGGGGCGACGACGACGGCAGTGGCGGCGGCGGGGCGGCGGCGGTGGCTGGGCGACAGCGGCGGCGGCGGGGCGGCGGCGGCGGGGTGACAGCGGCGGGGCGGCAGCAGCGGGGCGGCAGCGGCGGCGACGACGACGACGAAAAAAAAAAAAAAAAAAAAAAAAAAAAAAGTACATTACAAAAAAAAAAAAAAAAAAAAAAATACATATATTAAAAAGAAAATACTTTATTAATAAAATAATTAAAAAAAAATATATTAAAAAACGGCGGCGGCGGCGGCGGTGGCGGGGCGACGGGGCGGCAGCGGGGCAACGGCGTCGGGGCGGCGGCGGGGCGGCGGCGGGGAGGCGGCGGGGCGGCGGCGGGGCGGCGGCGGGGCGGCGTCGGGGCGGCGTCGGGGCGGCGGCGGTGGCGGTGGGAGGGCAGGGCTGCGGCGGCAGGGCGGCGGCAGCGGGGCGGCGGCGGCGGCGGTGGAAGGTCGACGGCGGCGGCGGTGGGGCGGTGGCGGTGGCGCCAGCAGCGACGATGACGACGAAAAAAAATAAAGAATAAAAAAAAAATAATAATTAAAAAAAAATAATTAATAAAAAAAATATTAAAAATATATATATATTATTAAAAAAAAAAATAATAATAATTATTAAAAAACGGCGGCAGATCCTTATTCCACTTAGAGTTTGGGGAACAGTTTAGTGTTGAGCACCCAGCAATCTCCATTTCAGCTACAAAATCAATTCAGCTAACCAAAGAAATGAATAAATTCCCACCTCTCTTGTGTAGATAAAGACACCAATTGTTAGTGATTCCCTGTCACCGCTAGGTGATTCTTCTGTACCGAGACGGCCAAAATTCCCATAAGAGTGGTCTATTCTTCTCCCAGTACTAGAATCCTTGGCGATTCCTGTACCTAACTCTAAACGTAGTAATATGTAGGCTTCATTCTACTTTAATAAAAATAATAACTGATAAATATTAATGTATGTATTTAAATACATCAGCATCCTTTTACAGAACATAAATAGTCAGGATATACATATGTTTGCTAACCACAAGCGGGGAACCATTTATGTTTCATTGTAGCAAGTGGTTCAAATTTTCAAGCCATAATAATTCTATTTTGACTAAGCTATAGAGTCTAGAAACAGCGGCATTTGGCAACTACAGCTAGAGATGAAACAATAGACTAGGCTACATTACTGTCATCACAAGAAGTATAATGATTGCATATAATTGATTGATTTAGTGATATTAGGCGTCGCAACGTACTGTACACTCGTGATACATAATTTCTGACCAGAGTGTGAGGAGCAGAAAGCTTCGAATCGCCTGAACAAATTGGTATTGCTTATTTCCCCACCCAGTACACCTATAGAGGCTGGGTTCGAATGAAGGGTATGCGTGAGCCCTGTCGTTCGGCTCTGGTCAGGGATTTCGTATCACGAGTGTAGGCCTACTGTACAGCTATAGTATGTTCAAAACTTGTGTTCCGCTGGCCTCTTATGCTTAGATAAATAGAAATAGATAGATAGATAGATAGACAGATAAGAGATAGATAGAAATAGAGACAGATAGATATATATATATAAAGATATAGATAGAAATAGATATAGATATAAAGATATAGATAGAAATAGAGACAGATATAGATAAAGGAAAATGGAACACAAGTTTTGAACAGACTATAGTATATGGTGTCCTAATTATTTTTTTTATATACAGGACCCGTATTTATCAAAGTAAAGTTCACTCCTAAATTAAAATTTTGTTCAAAGGCGTTCATTCATGGCAACGACTAGAACCCGGCCTGCTTTGGAATCGTAAAATATACACGGGACTAAAGTTTTGAATATCCGGCCCCTGTTCTGAATACTCGCGATACATAATTTCTGACCAGAGCGTGGGGAGCAGAAAGCTTCGAATCGCCTGGTATTGTTCATTTTCCCACCCAGGACACCTAGAAGCTGAGTTCGAATGCTGGGTAGCCAATGTGTGGTGCCTGCCGTTCGTCTCTGGTCAGAAATTAGGTACAGTATCACGAGTGTACAGTTGCCAGCACTTATAACTGGTACAGTCTTCGTTGTCAGTTCGCTTCTCCTGTACCAGTTATAAGTGCTGGCAACTGTACATATAGTGGAGGAATATCGACCACTGCTTCGAAATAAGCCTGAAACAATTTGTCGACGTTAGACTACAAAATAACCTTCTACCCTCAATGCATGAGACTCATCTCAACACCCTTCAGACCATACAGAAAACAGCCCTAAAGATAATCACAGGCTGTACACCTACACCATGAAACCAAAGTCCTCAAAATCAATGATCATCTTGACATGAGAGGCACACAAACACTTGCTGCAGCCTCAACAAAACCACACCATCCACTACACTACATGGCAAAATACGTCAAGGAACATCAAACAACACCCAGTACACAATACCATACACAAATACTATCATCTCTTTACACCCTGCCCACCTCAGACCAGTCTCCAGAAACATATCCATACTCAAATCACTCACCAATCCAACCAAACACTCAAAAACAACACTCAGCTGCATGCAGCACGAACTCCTGACATCCACCCATCTGAATCCTCCCTTTCCCGTGAGGAGTCCCAAACTTGAACTGCCTTGACGTGGTGGGGGGGCTTGTGTGTCTCTGAGACATGGCGAGCTAGACTAGAGGGGGCTCCGCCCTGCTCTGCCCCAATTTCGGGGAGAGAGGGCTTCCCATGCTAGGAAGGTCGCTAGTGAGAGACCAGGCTAAATGGTTCCCATCTTTCAGTTCTTCAACTGTCCCTCTTTTCTTTTTATTTCCTTCCTGCTTGCTGTCACATTTCTTTATCACCTTCTGGCGCTATAGGACCTCGATGTTGCGGCGCCTAATATCCTTATATAAATTTTGCAATCAATCAATCAAACCATGAGGAGTCCATCTGGCCAGGCTGCGGTGTGGCCACTACCTGACCCTTCTGAAATATCAGAAGCTGGATGGAGCCATTGTAGATAACTTTCCAGGATGCAACACAGCACCCCATTCTATTAAGCACATTATGAAAGACTGCAATGTACACAACCACACATCATCCACTCTCTGAGGGCACTGTGAGAAAGCCTGGTTCAGGCAATGGCCTTCCTCAGATCAGGGCTGCTCAACCAGACAGCTTGAGGAACTTCAACAATAACTACATAAAAATCTATATTACTTACAGTATAATGTCAACACATACGACTTTTGAAATGAAGTTCCAAAACTAGCATGAAAATCATGGGACATGTCTCTATATTGTACAGAGAATATTGTAAATTAAAGTTCCTAGAAAATGATTTATAGTTGTCAAATTCTGTACACAGTTTCATTCATAAATCAGTATGTTCTCTGCATTTTTCTGCAATAATAACAGCCTAGGGCAGGCTTTTTTTATCCTCAAATCAATCCAATCAATCGCTGGACCATGAAAATTTATTTGGAAACTCCATATCTATAAGTACTGATGTTTATCCCTAACCAGTCATTAGTGTCTATTACTTGTGAGTTCCAGATTCATTTTGATTAAGGTCCATGCAGAGAGAGTAAAGTACTATAGTTGAGGTAAACATTCTCTATTACTGGGCCAGGTAAACATTCTCTATTACTGGGCCAGAGTGTATATTACACACACAATTGTTCTCAAATATTACCATTTAAATATTATCAATAGTTAATAGGTTTATATATAAAAATATCTATTCACTTTTTTACAATTATATTGGCAATTCTGACAGAAATTCATTCATTTAAAAATTTTCAGTCCACATACAAGGAGATAAATCATCATCTTAAGATAATTATCAGTCATCATGCACTCTTCATACATTTTACTCAACATTCCCAAGATAGCTATTAATTTTTGATTTGTAAGAGATAAGAATTTTATAAAAACCAAGGCCAACTATGAACAGAACTAAATATGGTAAGTGTTGAAAAAGATTAACCGATATCAACTTAGAACTGAAAATGTTGAGTACTGTATCATGTAATAAAAATAATTATAAGTTTGTCATATTCTTGAGAAGTTACATTTATTTGTTCAATGTCTAGCACCATCATCTTTTTTTCTTTCAAATTCGATCTTTTGAAAAACAAAATGAGGGTGATGTACGGGCTAGGATATATATAAAGTACTATACAGGAATGAAAAGGAAGCAAATACTGTACTTAAAAATATGGAAAGGAACGGTTCCTAAATAAAGTACTAAGTATAATGGCTGTACTGTACAGTAGTTCTTTCTTGGACCCTTTCAATGATCATACATCCAGAAAAATATATAAACAACAACTATGTACTCAAAGTGGAAAAATTAATAATTAATTTATTCCTCATATTTATAAATAAAGACATTTTAATTTATTAACAAATACATACAGTACTACACACCACCATATACAGTATGTACAAGCAACATATGTACTGTACAGTGTTGTGTACAATAGTACATGAGAACAGCTAGAAGAATGAGGGAAGAGACACTACTTTTAGACATATTTTACACAAATCTGGTACAAAGGACATTGAAAGATGATGCAACATGTCTGTCTTGTTGCTGAGACAACCAACAACAGGTCATGGGCTACAAAAATCTGCTTGGACTATAACTAGCCATTCCGTTAGTAGCAATATCAACATTGCATGTAATATAGTATTTCAAATAGTGACGTGACCTTGGGTGTACTTGTTCTCATCTTTAATATTGTTTGTGTACTGTACTATATTAGCCTTAACACACACTACAATAATTAGATACAACAATGTCTCCATGAAGACAATAGTGGTGCAATTCAACCAAGTAAATATACAATTTCTTTAGATGAATAGTGTACAGTACAACTGTATATGGTTCCCAAGAAAATGGAATTTTACTACTTTATCACTGATATACTGTATTCTCCAATTAAGATAGTGTTTATACAGTATACACAACAATAAAGTATTAAATTCTGGATAACAAATATGAATGCTATTCTCTTTATTGTATGATTATGAGGAGAATTATAAAATATTTCCAGTCCTATGAAAGATTGTGATCATCAGAGTTTACTGTGTTGTATATTACAGTATATTATAAAATATATAAAAATATATATCATAAAAATTATTAAAGCTATTAATGCTGGCAGTGGTAAACAAATTATCAACTAATGATAAGCTGCCTTCCTTTAATGTCCTCGCACTACTGTACAAATATCTGTACACAAATTATAAACAAAAACTACCTAAATAAATCCTTTACAAGCAACAGTTCAAGCCTCTTGGTAACTGTTTGTCCTCATGACGTGGAACTCAAAACTGATTACAGTAGTTATAATATACAGGGTCAGGTTTAGAGTGAACTACCAGGTAGTAAGAAGACACTTGTAAAACATACATTCCACATCACAACATTAAGTTCCCACACACAATACAGTATATCCAATAAAGGATAGTGATACTTGTATATACAAATTATGCACCTTAATATCTTATCAGTACCCATGCTTATAAACATCACAGCTCAGCATTCACATTTGAGGCACAAACAGCATGCAGGTCATGTGTGGCATCAATAATTGAGAAACACATTCCTTATTTTTTCTTTAGATATCTTGAGGTCTGAGACTACGATGTAGGAGATCAATATTACATACCCTGGCAGCATTACAAGTGTAAAACTACCAGTCACTTTCCAAACTGACAAGGTCTGCAACATAACTTCACACAATTCTACACTAGGAGGTAAATTATGTTTATACCCAAAGACTTTATTTACCCACAGACCTTAATCGATACTACATCAAGAGGCAAACATATGGTGTCTATAGATACTCACAAAACATGAAGTTAAAATATTTTGGTTTGGTTACATATTGTAGTCGCTAGGAGAGCTTGTGAGGGTGAGGTCATAATAATCTTATTGAGCACTACAAATACAACTGATTTCTAACTGACCAAAGAAATCCTGTGTGCTAGATTAAGTTATGATGCTATCTACTGTATTGCCCTGAGTGGTAAGAATTAACCCCAACATGAAGTTGACGGTGAAAACAAAGTGAGGTGAGAGTCATGGCTGTAACAGTGGCAGATTTATGCGAGCATGAATCTAATGCAGAGGGAGCATCTGTGGTGTCCTGGATCTCCCACATTACTATACTCTGGAAACTTGGGCCCAATATCTGTTGAAGTGTAACAGCCTTAATAACTGTAGCCATGTAATGTAAAATTTCTATAAATGTGTGGTTGTTTGATCTCACATCCAACATTGGATATATATATATATATATATATATATATATACCATTAAAAATGAAGTACTTCTCATCACTCTAACCATTTTGTAAAATTGTACACTTCAAACAACAAACATCTTTTGAATCTCGCAAAAACCCTGACTTTGTGACTAAAAATAAATAATTTCATTATATACATATTGTACTAACATAGGAACATATTAATAAATAAAAATGGAAAAGCAGACTAGCTTCCACAAAGTAGTAGGCTTACTGTATAACCCAAGTTGATGAATAATCATCAGTAACAAAGTTGGAATTCAAACCCAAACTCTAATGACTAATGAAGTACAGTACAGTACAGTACTGTACTTCAGTTGGTAGAACTTTGAAATATGTAAAATTACAATCAAGGCTTGTGATTCACCAATGCAACAATTCAATATATTAAAAAAGGATATTAGTATCACAAGTTAAAAAAAAAAAAAAAAAAAAAAAAAATTGTTTATTGCTTAGTGTGAAGCAAAGTGAATGCAACAGAAATAGCTCCGACTACAAGCGTGCATTCACACCGTGCTGTGAAAACATAAGTAGTTCTTTCAATGCTTCTTTATTATCTTTTTTCACTGGATATTTATGTAACAGCTCAGTGAATACATATAAAAGTATAAATTTGTAAATTTTCTAAGTTTCTGACAGCACAATACCAAAATATATAATGGGTTTCAATACCAACTCTGTTATGTTTTACAGTATCTTCAACAATTGGTTGGGATAATCCCTACATATAAACAATAACAACTTATAAGGAGTTAATGCAGGTGAAGATTAGTGGTGGGAGGTAGGAGAGATGGAGCTCCCAGAAGGTCATCTGCTTCCTGGGACAGTTTCTTGTGGATTGAACTCTGGTAACAGGAAAAAGATTACTAGAGTTAATCAACATCTAAATCGGGGATGAATAATGTGACAAACTGTATAATAAAAAAATGTGTTGGCACAAATGTAGTAATATAATCAATGATAATGTTATTCCTGGATCATAAGGAAATTGCAGACAAATCTTTTAAAATATTACTTTATACAATATTTTGAATAACTGTTCATGCATTATTCTGTACAGCTTAACAATTACTGTACTACAGACCTGTACATTTTTATGCTTAATAATGCAGTACAGACCGACAAAAAGTATATTTTCCAATCCAGAAATTGAAGTTATTCAGTAAAAATAATTCTAGTTGCTGAAAATACACAGCAGTTGAGAAGCATTCACTTTCAAAGTTCTTCAGATCTAAGATAACAAACAGCCAATGACCTGAAAAAGCAGTTCCAATATGGTGAGGAATTTTACCACTTCAGCTGATTTCTAGCCCAGGTGATGAACCAATTAAACAGCTATGCACAGGGGTTAAATTCAAAGAAATTATTTATAACTTTTTATCAACTTACTGCACTTGATTCCTTGCATTTCTTTTTTGTAAAATCCACATTACAGATTCTGAAGAAGAGTATGATGTTCATCAGCATAATGATTGCCAATCCTGTAAAGTAAAGATACAGTCATTGGTAATATGAAAACTAAACGGATTCACAAAAGTTATTTGTTGTTTGTTTTATTCCAAGTAAAGTGTCATGAAATCAAAGGCCCATAAAATCTATCTCTACAAAACATTCCAAGAGTCACCATCTTCCGGGTCATAGAATAGAGAAAAGTTGATGGTAATTCATGGGCAGCTTCAAGCATCTCAATGATATGATGTACAGTATATTATTATCATTATTATGCACTTGAGTCTGATCCTTTTTGTTGTGACAAGCTAGACAGACAGGACAAGAAATGAGACCTTTGGACTATCCTCGAAATTTTGTCCCACTGGATTCCACCCCAAAAAAGTAATAAATCATCTCTTAACCCATACACAATGACTGACAATTTCCTCATTATCACTATCATTAGGCTCTTTTTTCTCACACAAATCATGTCCATAGGTAAAAAACTGTATAGGCCTATATGACCCATCAATAACGGGTTGTATCATATAGTAAACTTTGTTGCACTATATGCAAGATGTTTTGAAATATCAAAGAAAATGCATCTATGACTATTATATGACCCAATTCTACTGTCACCAAAGACTGCAGAGTTTAACAGCCTTGGCAAAGGTCTGTGGTCTCCAAACACACTTGTCTGACAATTATTATATTTTATGGATGTTTTAAGGAAGATATTTAATATGCTTAAAGTGAGAATACACAGAACTGGTACAGTATTTTATAAACCAAAAAAAATTCATTTCATATAGTTTTCTGACAAACCTCACTGTCTTATTAACAAGCCCATATTAATTCAGCATCAGTTCAGTAATTCATCAATACTATACTGCCCTCATTTTCACCATAAATCAATATCAAACATTCATCATCAACATACTGTAACAAGAAAAGTTCCAGCATCTAAAAATCAAAGTGAAGGAAGGCAAACTCACCCACACTGCCAAGAGTATACACAGGCAGGGAGATGTCATCCTTGTGTAGTACAATCCATCTTGTCATCCATCCCAGTACTGCTATTCTAAATACTACAAAGGTACCAATGTTAACCATTGAGTTGAGGCGGTATTCTGGTTCATTTTTGTTCATCCCTGTAATATTGAAGAGCTGCCGTATGTGCAGGAAGATGCTGTTCACCTCCACAAACAGGGCTACCACAGCATACCTGGACAGTGTTAAAGAAAAATCTCAGTAATAATAAAAGCTCAATAGATTATTATGTCAGCAGAAATAATATTTCAATAGCAAGCACACAAGGAAGCATGCAAAACAGCGAGTAATCCTACTTCAGAGAATATGCCTAGAGAGCCTGACTTTATTATCTGTGAATACTAGCCCTCCCCAACAGAGCTAGAGTAAATTAGATTGTTATAGGATCTGGTCAATTTCATAGGGGAACAAAGACCATCTCACTGACAGTTAGAGGCCCTCAGACTCCTTGGTCCAGTAAGCTCTGGTCCCATCTTCATGGGATTTGCTTTGGTAGCCCAGGCATACAGGGCCAGCCTCTCCTTTATTTTAATGTTTTTTTGTTTTGTTTTTTGCATAGCGACCAGAGCGTACTGGTGGGTCTGTGGGGCAGGAGGCCATTCTGCCCCAGGAGAACATCAACAACAACTTCAAAGAAAACACTTCATTTTATCACAAGATAATAAGCCAGAGAAAATCATGGCTTGTTCTCCAAACCAAGTAAAATGTACAACTTACAAACTGTACCATATCCTACACAGTAACTTACCCTATATACATGGTGGACCATACAGCCAATCCAAAGCATGATATGACACAAGCATGATGTCCCATCAACTCATAGGAGGAGCGCTTCCGGTGCCACAGAGCCATGTCCAGGAAGTCATGGATGAAATACCCTGTACCACAAATAAAACTAAGTTAACAATACTTCTTACAACAAATAATAATTATTATCAAGCAGGGCATAACATAATATGGTGGTAATTTCCTTGTGCAGGTATAGCTGTACAGTAGTGTATAGAATATTCTCTAAGTGTTGTACACTCTTCAACATGCACATGAAAGGCAGTGGAAATAAATGCATGCTGCATTCTTATTTCTAATACAATACAGTAGGCCTACTGTAATTGACAAAATGAGAGATGTAACTAATAGGATGGTAGCAGCAGAATAAGGAGGCTTCATGAGAGAGATGATTAACAGTATATAATATGTATAGACCAGATTATTGCTTTCAGATGCATAGCCTAGTTGATTGACTGAGAGAGAAAAGGGCATCCATTAACAAGAACATGCACAATGTAGTATCTATACTATATTATAATATAATCTTGCATTGTACAGTAATTTTACAAACGAATACTGTACAGTACTATGGTATGGCACTGGAATGCTAGAATAATACTAACAGACATTCTTGTTATCAAATGCCGTACAATCAATAATAGGCAAAAGTAAAAAAATATTGACATTGGAGACAATATAAATGAGATACCCACTGCTTCTGAACCAGCTTTCCTGCTAGTCCTACTGGTACATTAAGAAGAAAAAATGTCAGTTCATACTATTCATATCCTCAGGATATTAGCTAGTTCCATAAATGGTATTTTCATCTAGCCATCTAACCTACATCATTGTATTGTAAGGCACAATATACCAGTACTGGTATGGCCTGGGCAAAATACAATTGTGAGCTAAGGAATAGGCATAACACATAATGAAATGCAGGCAATGCATGGCAGGGTACCATATAAATCTGTATTTGGAATATATAATTTAAATTAGATGCCTATCATTAGAATGGAGCATATACAGCACACAAACGCAGGAAAGTGGTAAGTAGCTTCCTTTTCTGTGGGTCATCTTAATCATTAATTCAATCACATGTTTATATGTCATTCTAATGGTCTTTTAAGCACGACATCCTTCAAAATTTTTATTAGTGTACCAGTACTGTACTTTGTAGTGCACACACACAGTCTCTCTCTCTTAAATACAGTTCTTACCGCACAGCCGAGCATCAAGGTTAAATAGTCATCCCAATGCTCTATGGGTTACTAAACCCAGGACATAGGAAAGTGTCATTAAAGGTGTATCCTTTTCACATTACATTTACTTTATACTGTATATGTTAACCTACCTACTGAGAATGCCACAAGCATGTGTGATGAACTGGTGTACGTATTGATGAGGTCCTCTCCAAGCTTCGGGTGCTCGTAGAAACTGCAAAGATAATTTTTTTTATAGGTATCTCTACCCATAATGTCTATATATTTTCTACTAACATATTAGCACAGGGAAGAAAAAAATTCAAGGTGTAAAATAAATAAGCGTAAGGTTTGGAAGTATCCTAATGAGATGTGAGTGGAAGGAGTGGTATGAAAACTGTCTAATGAGTAATGAGAAGTGTTGAGTGCAGAATGCCAAGAATCGTATGAGGAGTGGCATGAAAACTGTCTGGTGAGGGTTGAGAGGGAAACGTGGAATGAAAAATGTCGGGTGTGAAGTGTGGAATGAATAATAATGGGTTTGGAGTGTATTCGAGGGAAGTGTGGAAATAAAACGTCAGAGGAGTAAACATGGGAAGTGTGGAATGAAAATGTCGGTGTCACTGAAGTGCGATGCGAAGTGTCACTGTTGGAGGTGTGGGTTGATGAATGAAAAGACAGTGGAGTGCGTGGTGTGGTGCCCTAAACTCAAGGCGTGTGAACCGTATACATTTAGCTTGTGTTCAAACTGGTGTGTGTAAAGTACTGTAGTGTAGTAGTGTACGTCTGACTGACCACTATACCCACGCCAACTCACACCTGGCTACCATGCTGCCTGCCTGCATAATTTTCCTAGATACGAACAGTCGAACACCAAGCTCTCTGATGTCAGTGAAAAGTGCGTCACTATAATAATTCTAAAGAGGTTAGTTAATACCTACTGTGTGGCATAAAACAAGGCTCTTCTTTCAATCAATACGTAAATATACAATGATCAATTTTTTTTCTCTTTCGCTCATTGCAAGTACACATACCGTAAACAAACAACCACATAATGCAATCCCACCACAAGACTAACATATTAATCATGCCGCAACTGTCAAACACAGATACAACCTAATCGTTTCACTCTTGTCAACAATACAACACAATTGCTAAACAGTGACATACCGGTAGTACAAACACACGCGCATTATAATCAAGGTCGTGGTTTTTAGTTACGCTTTGGCAATCAACTGCTCAATGCTGAAATTCCTCCAGACTATCACACTGGAATATTTACCCTTTGGAGGACACTAGTTTTTCTGTAACTGCATACTGTTTGGTGTTGGTATAAATATATTACCTACAAAGAAAGGCTCGAGGTAATGGGGCTGATAAACTGCACACTGGTTTAGCCTACGTCTCTACAGTAAAAATAGGCTACTACTGTATTTCAATACTATAGCAACCTTTCCTGTACTCAATAGTAACTAGCCTAGACATTAACTTTAAAGTATATTACATCCGCATCTGTGATTGTATGTGTGTATTTGCATATCTGTGTGTGCCTATTACATTTTGTGTATCTATGATTGTGTGTATATACGTATCTATGTGTGTGTATTTGGACATCTGTGTGTGTGTATTTGCGTATCTGTGTGTATTTGCGTATCTGTGTGTATTTGCGCATCTGTGGGAGTGTGTTCGCGCATCTGTGAATGTGTGAAAGTGGTTGAGCGGGGGTGGTCAGTGTGGGAACGCATAAGCCAAGTCTGCAATCTCAATGAATGTAACTCAGTGACATGACACAGAAGCTAAAGGTTTCTTCTTGTACATACACACACACGATGCAATACTTTTAAAACACTCACTGATAAGTAGACGAACTTTAATTAATCTGAAATTATTTTATATTACTATAATCTTTCAGTGGCCGTAGTGTGCTTGCAGTAGTACCATCGTACCGGTACAATACAGTACTCTGCCATCGGCCGTTTATTTTACTTCAAACCCTACCCCGTAAAATGAGGAAGAAACATGAGTGTCTCGCCTCTGATTCCCACCCAACACAGCCCTTGTCCTGAGAGAGAGAGAGAGAGAGAGAGAGAGAGAGAGAGAGAGAGAGAGAGAGAGAGAGAGATTGATTAACTAAGAGAAACTACACTGCCGGTAAAGTATAAGGTCAGGAATGCAACATTGATCATCAGTCTGACTCAACCTTCCGTATCACCGTGTCTCTGTTGCCTTGTCTTGTCTTTACATAACAACCCTCACCACACGTAACAAATCACGAAAAATAACTAAACTATAACTTAATACACACGAACGCATAAGGAGCTTAGAAATAACACACACTTAACTGACGTACGACAAACTCGAAACAAACACAAACTAGCGCAAGACCAAGGGTTCATATCTATATGAACCCTGCGCAAGACGAACTCAAAAGTAATAAGTTTCTTAGAACGTATTCCGTCCAACCCCCCCAAAAATTATATATATACATCATTCACAGTACGTGTGGTAAAGGGCCAATAACTCGTACAATAAATTTATTAGTTAACATTTGCATACGTTAGAATGACTGATTGTATTTATTAATAAGGACCCTGTGATCATGTGTGAGAATTGGAGGCTTCTGATTCCTCCTGACTATGCCACGAAACAAGCTCCTTTAATATACATGGTGTTTCATGGCAATGTTTAAAGGATTCACTAACCTCCAATTATCTGACTAGATCACGGGGGTCCATAATCTTTTATGCATAGTAGGCCTACGACTATTGATGTTGTAACAGTATGAGGAAAACTGAATGACATAGGCCTACTGGTACTCTTTACATAAACAATATCGATTACAGCAAAGACACTAAATCAGTAAACAACGTCAAGTGGTCATACTGTAAGTTTTATTTCCTAAGTTGAAGGTTAACAATCGTAGACGTGGCACCAGCCCAGTGTGTGTGTGTGTGTGTTTGTTAGTATTTTTTTTGTGGTAAATATAATCAATCATGTTGAAACAGCTTTTATTTTTTGTATCAATGGTAGCCAACGAAATAACTGAAAAAAATAGATAACAATTCATGCTACGATTAACCAAATGTTGTTAACTATTTAATTATTTAACAGAAGCGTGATTTTGTGCTCTCTCTCTCTCTCTCTCTCTCTCTCTCTCTCTCTCTCTCTCTCTCTCTCTCTCTCTCTCCAATCTTCTGAAAATGTATCAGTGTAGCCTAACATAGTCTGAGATCTTATCACAGATTAGCATTTTCCTATATGCTCTTCACTGGCCGTGATCTATGCTGACTATACAATCAAACCACTTACCCTATCTCTTTTTTACCTGCTTTTATAACCACTTCTTACTTTCGATAACCAATACGAGTTTCCTTGTATATTGTAAGCTTATGAGTAAAATAAATAAATAAATATACAGTATAAGGGCAAGGCCAGGCTTTGATCACACACACACCATTCTATCATTACAAACCTCAAAACTTGTATAATAACCATACGGGAGGTGCTTCAAACCATTCCACTATGACAGCTAACACAAAGCTACACAATTTGAAAGTTTTAACATTTATTCTCGAGCGAGATTCTTCCCCAGTAAAAATAAACCAAAAGTACAGACCATATTGTATGAAATAGCCTATAGTAACTTTTCTTCACTGTTGAAAGTCAGTCAATCAGTTAGTCAGTGTGTACCGTACATAATTAAGGGTGGAATACATTGTTGGTAAATCTGGAGCAACTAATTCCAACAACCAACCCATTCCAAGGAAAAGGCCACCATAATTTTTCTCAATTTGGTCCTGTTTTCTGGCACACCTTGCAGGAATCAAGACACTCCAATGTACCAAGAGTGTATTATCTACTTAAGGGGAAATTTTGTGTTGGTAAATCTGGAGCAACTGAATCCTCCAAACTATTCCAAGCAACAGAACACCATTATTTTTGCTTTTCTGGTTCTGTTTCCTGGCATACTTTGGAGGAAACAAGGCACTCCAATGTACCAAGATTGCATTACCGTACCTCCTTAAAGTACACCTTATCTAACCCCAACAAACGCTGACTTTACCACTGAACAGAACTGAAGCATTGCACATATTTTTCGTGATAATAATGATGACTATCGATGTAATAATTATGTTGTCAAGAGATTTATTCATCATATGGGTCAGGTATATTCTCACTCCTACATACAATAGCTGTCCTTGGTTTGGTTATATAAGATAAAATGAAAATATTTGTTAAACTACATCATTATAAATACTATAATTAATATTAGTCTGATAAAAGTAAGTCCTTCGAAATTATTATTATCATGGGCCTAAGTCAACTGAATTAAGGGGGTGTGGGAATAGGGGGACAGACTTGGGGTGGTTGTTTTTTTGGGGAGGGGTGCGGGAGTAGGGGGACAGGCTTAGAGGGGAGTTAGGGGGGTGCGGGAATAGGGGACAGGCTTTCTACCCACCCCAAGCCTGTCCCCTACTCCCACACCCCCTTAATATCACCTAAACACCACCATAACACCACACACTATAGGCTTAATTTGTTCTAATCACTGTTGGCTCTCCCCTTCTTCCCCCCCCCCCCACAAAGTTCTTATCAAACATACCACCCACCCACTTAGGCTATATAAGACCACACGAGTATCAGAGGTCTGGATTGACGAGTAGGCTGTACGAGACCTAACGGTATTATGTATTGATTAGACCTACACTCGCACACACACACACACACACTGACATAGCCTAGTACCTACCTACTTACTTTTCTCTCTCTCTCTCTCTCTCTCTCTCTCTCTCTCTCTCTCTCTCTCTCTCTCTCTCTCTCTCTGGTATTCGTTATCCAGAAATACGGTTATGTAATATGTAGGTAGGTTAGGTCCCACTATAGACTATACCATACATGGCAGCTCACGAACACGCCCGTGAGTATCTTTATGACAAGTTATAAATTTTGACCCGGTACACATGGGCCCTTTGTGGTCGCCCCAAGAGGACCTCCCGAATAGGCTAGACCTTTGACTATTCACCACAGAAAAGGGTGACCACTGAAATTGTATAGTAAATATTATATTATCTTTTGTCTACCATTGTAGGTTTTCTTCGCCTTCACGTCAACGCTTATGCATGTCGTCCTTGCGTGGGGACCACATAGTAGGGCCCGTGTGTCTCGGGCCTTATTAGTGTCGTAACAGAGATGGTTAGGTACCGTAGGGGTGTTGTTGTTGTTGTTTTGGTGACAGAATATGGCGGGAAAAAAGCTAGCCTGCAATGACAAAGGTGATTATTCTATATTCACTAATTTGCTAACACTTACATCTTGTGACACTTATGTCTTATATTTATTATTATGTATCATAATGTAACCACTTAATTAAGGAAAATTTTCATTGATTATTTATGAAGGGCGATCAAGAGAACTATACGAGACAAGTCCTATCAATCACATTCCATAATTATGTTATGTCATAGATTATTACCTCCTTAGGATATGTGGTGGGTTCAGTTTGTTTGTTCGTCTGTTTGTTAGTTTGATTGTCTGTCAGGTAGCAAGATTACCTACAACGAAAAAGTGGAATGCATAAAGTTGAATTACAATTTTATTGGTGGTAAATCTGGAGCAACAAATTTCTGCAAACTATTCCAATCAACCGAGTACCTTTATATTTACTCAGTCGTCCTTTTACGTGACATACTTTGGAGGAATCAAGGCACTCCAATGTGGTACAGTACCAAAGTGTATTGAAACAGATAATTTTTCTACAGTTCTTGCTGATAAAGAACTCTATGAAGGGAGGGAAAAATTCTTAGAAGGGAAATATATGTGTAAGGAAGATTAATTTTTAAGAATACCACCGTCAAAATATTTCCCAGCGACCCAACCAACCGGAAGACAAATATGTTAAGCATGCTATGGATTACGTACGCAACCTACAGTGTCATTGTGAGAGAGCACGTGACTGACTATAAATGTGACGTCACTCCCTCATCCAGCCAGACCTACCAACCCTACCGTAACCACACCTGACCTTACGCAAGCCACCTACAGCTTCCTTCCTTCGCATTCACTGCTACCACAAACCCAACTCTTCTTATCTGTCACTGATAAAGTTCCGATTATGAATAAATTTGTTTATATAACATAACAGAGCATTGATCAAATTCGTATGAGGTTATTTTTACTTTCATAATTACGCTCTCAAAACTTATTACGAGAAATTTATTTAAACTTTCAAATGATTCATGGTTTCAAACATATAACAAGTCACTTTACTGGACAATGCTATACAATACAAAAATAAAGGTGCTATGAGACAGATTACCTCTACAATATAATTATACAATGAGTCCTATAATGAATTAATCACATATATTGAGTTATTGACTAATCCGGAGACCATTTCTGTGGTGATTGTGCTCTAGATTAAGGCTTATATTCTAGTACATTCATGGTGTATACGATGGCATGGTAGCGGTACGACGACGGCTCTATTGGTTTTGTATTGATCCGTCGTACTTGTATACTATTACCACACCATCGTATACACCATGAATGTTCTTGAATATGGGCCTATCAGCTGTACGTGTGGCATGGACATTGGTAGACTGGTCCTGACTGCAGTAATCAACATTTACACGTCAATATAAAAGATGAATGATCAAATTTCCTGCTAATACAAGGTGTTAACAACTTATAAGGTTATGTATTACGTTTGCTATTTACAACTTACAAGGTTATGTATTACGTTTGCTATTTACAACTTATAAGGTTATGTATTACGTTTGCTATTTACAACTTACAAGGTTATGTATTACGTTTGCTATTTACAACATACAAGGTTATGTATTACGTTTGCTATTTACAACTTACAAAGGTATTACGTTTGCTATGTATTTACCTGTTGCTTGGGCGAGTCCATTTGCCACACTGTACTGCACATGGGTAAAGTGAAGGTCATCGTACTCACACCACACCACACCGACCAAAATACAGTATTATATAATGACAAACGAGTAGCTCTCACTCGCGATATATTTAACAAACGTTTCATATGAACAAGCTGTGTTGCCCCACCACAGGCTGGATGACTCACTAATGACATATTGTTAAGAATAGTATTCTCCCTAATTGTCTATCAAAGAAACGTTACGTGAAATATTTCATTGTTTTTGTACTACACCTAAATAATAGCATACATCACGTTAGCTTACAATAGCCAAAAATTAATTCAGGTTATAGGCCTACTGCCTACCGGATGATACATTGTTCTGGCAACACTGTTTGGAATGTGGCGCCAAATCTGGCCAGGCTTACCAACCCCACACTTAGTGGACTTACATAAGGCCAAATTAATATTTTGTAAGCCATGCGTTGTTATGTATAGTATGTGTGGTATGTATTATCATATACCGTACACATAATGTAGTTATTTATTATAATTAGGCTATATACTGTGTAATATATATTTCATAAATATACATATCCTATATTACAATATCCTACACATATTCCATCTATTAATGCATACAGTACTTATTCTGAAACCTATTAACAATTATGTAAACTACAAATAATTAATTAAAAATTTAAACTTAACATATCTATCGCTTATTGGACAAGAGTAAATTTCCGATGACAACACGTACTATTATCGACAAACTACCATACCATGTTATATCCATGATAGTGACATAAATGACTATCCTGGGTTACATCCAATATATAAACACAACAGTAAACGTATAATATGATAGAAGAACTCAGTCAATATGTCAGTATTGATTTCCTAAAGGAGCAAGCGTGGATATAAAGGCCGTAAGGGAAAAGGAAGTAGGCTAGGCTATGTTATTGAGTGAGGGCACAGACGGTGGTGGAGTATGTGAAATGTTATCGAAGTCACCACACACCCCTCCTCCTCCTTCTTCCCTTTTGGCAACTTGGCACACCAGGAAATGAAAAAAAGCAGAGGGGGGAAGACACAGACATGGGGAGGGGTGAAGTGAGGAAGAAGGGTGGGGGGTTGAGAATTCTGAGCTGGAATGAAGAGGGTTGGGGGTATGGTAAGAAAGACGAATGGAGAATTACATGTAAGGGGAGACAAAAGACGGAAGAAATACGAGATGTGTATGTGGTGGAAAATGGGAAGATCACTGGATGAAGAGAAGGGGGATGAGGGCTGGGGGAAGAGGGTAATTAAGGGAATGATATGAGGAGAATGGGGAGGTGCATGAAGTACTGTATTGTATCCATTTTATTAGATGAATATGGGAGGGGACTGGTAAGAGTGGAAAAATGATACGGTGGGCTAAAGGATGGAAAATGAAGGGGGGCAATGGAGGAGTGGGAGAATGTAGGAAAAAAAAAGATATAAAAAAAGTGTTTTTATATGCGTTGGTAGAAAACGACAAATTGCAAAACTGTGACAGAGTAATTAACGGTTTCATTGCTCTCTCTCTCTCTCTCTCTTTCTCTCTGGATGGAGGGAAGGAGGAAGGCTGATGGGAGGTGTGTCACTGTATGAAGGATGAAAGCAGAGGAGAGTGACGGGGAGTTGGCAGAGAGAGAGTACGAGACGGAAAGAAGAATGGAGGTAAACTGGATGGAAAGGAATAAAACAGGAAGGAATAAGCTTGAAAAAAAAAGGAAGAGAGGAAAGGCTGAGTAGAATGGGATAATCATAGGTTATAATATGAGGCAAAATAAATGGGGAAAACTAGAGAAGGACAGAGAAGGGATGCTATACAATAATTTAATTAAGAAGTGGGGAGCAAGGTGTTAGATAAATAAAGGCAAGAGAGAGAGAGAGAGAGAGAGAGAGAGAGAGAGAGAGAGAGAGAGAGAGAGAGAGAGAGAGAGAGAGAGAGAGAGAGAGAATTTGTAAGAATGCAGTCACGTTGTTGTTGTTGTTTCAATGTCATGTTCCCACCTCCTCTTTAATGATAACAAGACACTATATACCTCATGACCTCCCTGCATCTGTCTGTAAGGAAGGAAGGAAGGAAGACTATTATAGATAGATAGATAGATAGAAAAGAGGGTAGAAAAGAAGGAAGGGTTGGAGGGAAGGATGGAAGGCTGATGCATGTTATTTTATTTTATTTCAACTCTTGTCAATATTTATAACTTTGTTGATTATTTTTTAGCCTTGTGTGTGTGTGTGTGTGTGACAATCAGCTCAAACCCTAACATCACTCAGAACTATGTAAAATAATCAAAGCAAGAACGATAAGAAAAGCGTTCTTGAAGAAAATAGTGTAGAGGAGGCGTAACCTATTTTGCTGTTCAATGAAAACACACAAACACACACACACACACACACACACACACACACACGAGAGAGAGAGAGAGAGAGAGAGAGAGAGAGAGAGAGAGAGAGAGAGAGAGAGAGAGAGAGATCGGATGTGTACATTAAAAAGTAGTATGCGTATCCTATAGGGGTGTACTCTCACTCACTCACTCTCTCTCTTTCTCTCTCTTTCTCCAATATAACGACAGGAATTCGGGAGATCACTGGGTACATGGTGGGACAATGGAAAGGAAAAGAAAGGAAAGGAAAGGAAAGGGAAGGAAAGAAAAGAAAATAAAGGAAAGGAAGGGTAGGGTAGGGAAGGTAAGAGAAGGGAAGGGTATTAAGTAACAAATGATGGGAGAGGAATGGGACAGGATTGATGGAAGAAATGATAGGGAAGAGATCTGAAGGAAGGATAATAGTGGGAGTAGTAGAAAGAGTGAAAGAAACTATAAGGAAGATATCTGAAGGATGGATAATAATAGTGGGAGTAGTAGAAAAAGTGAAATAAACTATAATGAAGATATCTGAAGGATGGATAATAGTGGTAGTAGTAGGAGTGAAAGAAATGATAAGGAACAGATCTGAAGGAAGGATAATAGTGGTAGTAGTAGAAAGAGTGAAAGAAACTATAATATAATGAAGAGATCTGAAGGAAGGATAATAGTGGTACCGTAGTAGAAAGAGTGATTGGGCAAAAAAAAAATGCTGGTTAGGTAAGTAAGGAATTGATATAAGGAAGGAAAGGTTATAGAAAGTGATGGGAGAGGAAGTAATTATTATAAAGTGATGGGAGAGGGAGTAATGATTATATATGTATGAGAGGGAAGGCGCGAGTGGACAGAAGAGAAAAAGGAAAGAGAAGAGGACAACGATATAAATGAGGTGAAACATGGATAATCTCTATTGTAAGATTGATTAAGGGGAGAGTATACTTTTGGTACATTGGAGTGCCTTGATTCCTCCAAAATATGCCAGGAAACAGGACCAGATGGACACAAATAAAGGAGTCCTGTTGCTTGGAATAGTTTGGAGGAATCAGTTGCTCCAGATTTGCCAACACTGTACTTCCCCCTTAATGATCTAGACAGGAAAGGCATATAAGTACAGTTGCAGACACATGTAACAGACACACCTAAACCCCCCGGCCCTTCAATTTAAGCAAAGGGTAATAATATAGAATGATACCGTGTGTGTGAGTGTGTGTGTGTGTGTGAGTAGATGCGACGCGTCCTATATATTCGATGCTTGATAAGGGGTCCCCTGTTTGAAGTGTGTCTCTTTCATGTGTCCTCAACTGTACGTATGAAGCGGAAAGAGTGCGAGATAAAAGAGAGGGACTCCGTTTTCCGCCCGCCCCCCCTCCAGCAGCCTCAAATCAGCTGGCGGGTACGAAGGAAGAAAAGGAAGGAAGGGAGGAGAGGAAGGAAGGAAGGGAAAAGTGTGAACCTGATAAGGGGTGGGACTGTCAGCTTCATGCACCCTGGCGAGGAGCCGCAAGGAAACAAACACCAGTATTACACCATGCACTTCTTCCAAGTTGTCTCATTCAAACCACCACCACCAACACCACTATCACCCATACTACTACTACTACTACTATCATCACCATTACAACCACTACAACCATTATTATTATCATCACCACCACTACAACCAACATTATTATCATCACCACCACCACTACAACCAACATCATCACCACCACTACCACTACTACTACCATCACCACTACCACCACATCTGTTGACACACCTGTTTGCTTGATACTGTACAAGTGAGACTATTGCATTTCACACCTGTATGACACAACCACCGACACACACCTGTATACATCTTGGTAATCTTGTACATCACGTCACAACTCTACTGTACAGTCACGAGTATTAAGGGGTGTGCGGGAATAGGGGGGCAGGCTTTGGGGAGTTTGGGGGGTGCAGGAATAGGGGGACAGGCTTGGGGTGGGTAGAAAGCCTGTCACCCTATTCCCGCATGCATCCCCTAACCCCCCCCCCTCCCAAACCTGTCCCCCTACTCCCCTGTCCCCCCCCCAAGCCTGTCCCCTACTCCCACACCCCCTTAATAAGTATCCAGCCCTTTTTGAAGTTTTGAATCATCTGCAATATCAATAAACCTAATGCACAATTTAATTAAGGGGCAAGTTTTGTGTTGGTAAGTCTGTAGCAACTGAATCCTCCAAACTATTCCAAGCAAACAACAGAACACTATTATTTTTGCTCTTCTGGTCCTGTTTCCTGGTATACTTTGGAGGAATCAAGACACTCCAATGTAACTAAAGTGAATTACCCCCTTTAGGGACGTACTGTGATGTAGTCAGAAAATTGGAGTAGTAAAATAAGTCCTTCAAATATTGCCACGAAACACACACACCAATATGGTCAGGAAGAATTAGAAGTCTCCTAATGAAACCTACACACTAACACACCAACATACAGATATACCTACTTGTGTTCATTCTCGTACCCACGGAACTACAGACAGACAGACAGACACAGGTTCTGTCTGATACACAAATCGGATTGCATTCAGTCAAACTCACACGTGGACACTTACTTACACACACTATATGAACACCTGCACACACACATGAACATAAAGTAAATCACCTAAACATACAAGCATCTGCGTGTATCCTAATTGCACTTTAATGTGTATGTGTGTGTGTGTGTGTGTGTGTGTGTGTGTGTGTGTGATCAAACGTTTCGTGATCAAACTAATAATTACAAATAAAAATAAACCTTGAACATGTGATGCCACACTAGGCTATATATCTACCAGCAACGCAAACATTAAATTAGGCTACGCATCTTTCTGATCAACTGGAACAGCCGAGTGCATGAATAAGTTTCCTTCCCCCACGTGCTTATTACGTACAATACTGTACACTCGTGATACGTAATCCCTGGCCAGAGACGAACGACAGGCACCACACACACATACCCTGCATTCGAACTCAGCCTCTTTATGTGTACTGGGTGGGGAAATGAGCAATACCAGGCGATTCGAATCTTTCTGCTCCTCACACTCTGGTCAGAAATTATGTATCACGAGTGTACTATTAAGTTGCATTCTGACCCATACCCTTCAGGCATCACGTGTACACACACACAAACAAAAAAACTATCATTACACCTTCTGCGCAATACAAAATGACCCCATGAATGAAGGATTTTGATAACAGCCTTCTCACACTGGTATTCCTGCGTATGTATGCCGCATGTTATCAAAAACCTTCATTCGTAGTCATTTTGTATCGCGCAGAAGGTGTAATGATAGTTTTTTTGTTTGTTTTTTGTGTATGTCTAGTAGTTATACAAAACTTTAGTATGTAAACTTCTCAACAAATACTGTAGCACCACTAAACACATTTTACTCAAGTACTATGGGGATTAATACTGATTTATGCATCCTACTGTACACAATGATTATGCAAATTATCAGATGAGATAGACCCTGTTGACTCGATGGTTTCAAACTATAGTACACGAGTGGTTTTAGACAGTATTTTCAATTGTATTAATTCACTGAAAATAGTCTTTTTTAATGCCTTTTTAAATTTCATTTTCATACGGTATCGGGGCCTCAATACAGATATTCAATATATATATATGTTATACGTATTGTTGCATTTGATTGAAAGTGTTTATATCAACGTATAATCGTACATACATAGGTACAATTTGCAAACAATAATTCCTTTCCACTCTAATGACATTAAATTGGCACTCTGATAATGAATCTTAGTTTAAACCATTATGACGGGAGGAAAAACTTGAAACACTTTATTATGCTTACTTATTATTTATGTCTTACAATATTTGTAACGATCAACATTTGTAAGCAGCCCATATGAAGCTAAACTTACTTTTCGGGCAATCACTGCACATAATAATAGTGGAATGTAATTATCGTCTGTAACTCTATTATTATTATTATACGTGACTGATAATACGGTACCGAACATATAATAGTAAGGGATAGACTAATAATTCATGATCGACCCACCGAGAGAGAGTAGGCTATGAGAGGGTTCATCTTTATCATCATCACAAACAGCGACCATCATCCCATATACATACATACATACATACTGCTTATCTGGCTCACGTGGCATCATGTGTGTTTCTCCCTGAGCTTACGAAAATTTCATTCCTTATCTCCAACGTCCCTTTCGTAACGACACAATCTGAGATAACGGCATGTTTGGCATTCTACTCTCTCTCTCTCTCTCTCTCTCAGAAGAAGAAGAATGGTAGAAGAGGAAGAGAGGGATAAGTTGGCTATGGGCATGAGAAAGAGAGGAAGTAGTGTGGATGTGACGGAAGGACTGAAGGTTATAAGTGGGTCATGGTGGAGGGCAAGTAAGGAGTCCATGGTGTGGTGGTGGGCAGTACAGGATAGGAATGAAGGTGGGTATGGGGGTGACACAAATGGATGGTGTGTGTGTGTGGAAGTGTGTGTGTGTGTGTGTGTTTGCAGCGAGAGGAAGAGGCAAAAATAAATGAATAAATAAAAAGTGAAAGGTACATACGGGATAAATTATAGGCCAATAGATATATATATAGTTTTTTCATCCATTAATATTGACCAATCACAATAGAAAATTATTCTTGGGATTCTTCTCTGCACTGGCTGAAATAATCTCAAGGTTTTTATTATAATGCCTTGTGGTGTGCCTAGGCTATTTGGTAATGAAGAGATAGATGTACTCGTGGAAAGAACTAAACAGATGGAGAGAAGTTGTTTAAAAAGTCAGAAAAAGACAAAACCAAATAATGGAAGGAACTGAGAAGAGCATAAAGAGGGGTTTATCTATCTCTCTCTCTCTCTCTCTCTCTCTCTCTCTCTCTCTCTCTCTCTCTCTCTCTCTCTGTCATACACACACATACACGGTGCCTCAGAACATGTAATAAGTGGACCCAAACTACCTCATCCGGTCGCCTTAGAAAAGACTACTCAAAATATGTCAACGCAGCACAACCATCATCCAACCCTAACCCATCTCATCTATCAACATTACCACCATCCTAACATCGCCTATCACCAGAGAGAGAGAGAGAGAGAGAGAGAGAGAGAGAGAGAGAGAGAGAGAGAGAGATTAAACACAGGAACTCAGGAAGGGGAAGTAGTTTCATCTTTATTTGATCACAGTAGCCTAACCTTGTCATATCCCAATTTCCCAAAGACTACCCCTGAAACCTGGGACAAACCTAAACCAATCAATGTCAATGGGATTATGCGTAGTACCTTATAGTATACAGTGACCCACCCACGCTATAGCCTACGTGACTCGAATAATGGCATTGATTTTGCCTGTAATGTTCAAGGTTCAAAGAATGAGACAAGGTTACTTACTAGTAGCCTACTTATATTGATTTACTTGCGTACATACCGTTCCCACGCACACTACAGAAAGCCACTCACGAAAAGGAGTTGGTTTACCGTTCTGAAGTTGTACTAATCTTTTGTATCATTATCAAAGTATTAATCCACTTTCACCTGTTAATCAGGTACTCATATATTTTTGTTGTGGCTATTCTCACAAGCATACAATATGGATGTTTAACTTATTACCAATTAATGCACACGAAAACAAGCACACACCATAATTATATACCTACTGATAAACACCAAACGTCCACTCAGTCATACTTCCTTTCACACATCACTTGCCCAACATAAGTATTACACTCATATAACAACTCCATATCAAGGACTTGCCACTCCCATCTCCTCCCACGGACATACATACCACTGCATAACTCTCCTCTATTTGCTTTCCCACATCTACGCAACGCTTCACTCTGCACTCACCTCTCTTTGGGTCGACCTTTGGGTCGTAAGACCTTTTGAGGTGCTACTTGTCCTTGTAACTCCTTGTAACTCTCCCTTCACACATTCCTCTCACCACTCCCATTCTATTAGCCTACACCCAGTACTTTTTTAATCAATTTCAAACTTATTTAAATGGAATCCGGGTCCCTTAGTGCTGAGCTTCTGTTTGCTGCTCTCTAAACTCCTGATTCTTTTTCTATCTATCTCTACACTCCTTCTTCCTCCATTTGCAGCCTATTATCCCCTTTTCTGTCGCTCGCTCGTCTTCCATTCCTTCACTCTTTTCCTCTGTCTGTCCCACGCACTATGTTATCAGCTCTCACCATTCTTCATCTCCACACTGAGTTTACAAACCCTCTCTATCTCTCCTCCCATCAACAATTTCTTTCCTCCCACTCTCACTAGGCCTACTCTCCTCCTTCCTACTCCTTCTCCTTTGCATTCCCAATATAATATTCTCGCTGCGTTTCTCCTCAAGACTTCCCAGAATGCAGATCATATATACCCTTCACACTGTTTGCAAGATATATATTATTATTCTACGTGTATGTCTAAGTATGTGACGTGTGAGCATCCTCAGAGTGTAGGCTACGGAAGAGTCCTATATGAGTCTCTACATCTATGTAACCTAAAACATGATAGCATATATATTTATCTATCTAACTATAGTTCCGATGCCTCGTTCCCTCCGGGAACTCCCTACAAGGGGGTGGCCACGGCAGATGAGTCTCCAGTTTTCCCTGTTCCAATACTCCCTCCTCACTTGCTCTATTCCCCCTTCTCCCCTCACACTTCTCTCTCTCACATACTCTTCCACTCTGTTCTGCCATCTAACAGGTCTTCCTCTCACACCAGGTCCCACAACTTCACCATCGGACAGTTGTGGGACCTGGCGTGAGAGGCAGACCTCCAGTTAGATGGCAGAACAGAGTGAAAAAGTATGTGAGAAAGAGAAGTGTGAGGGGGATGAGGGGGAATGGAGTGTTGGAACAGGGATAGCATATATATTTATGTAAAAACTCCTGGTGTATATAATTATATGGTATGTGTATTTAGTGTATACCGTGAGCATTTTAAACATATACTGTAAGCATGAGTGAAATGCAGGACCATGTGTTGATCCTGTGTGATGTTTATGAGACTGCAGGTCATCCTACTGTACTGTATATGTAACTGTATGCAAATATGAGCTGAGTTAAGTGTTCTCGAGCTTGTTGTTACTGATGTAGAGAGTAATAACATACCTACCGCCAGCTGGAGTGTGTAGTTGTGGGCAATATACAGCTATATAAGGCTACTAATGCCATTTACGCAACTCTCCACTCCACCCCATCTAGAGCCAGGGTTATGAGTATGAACGCAGGAGAGAAAAAAGGCTGAGTGTAGCCAAAGTCTCCGAATGTGGATGAAGAGGTAAAAATAAATGTGGAAGACAACGATGAACATATACCGATACCATGAGAGGAAGGGGAACTTTATGGATGAAAGAACATTAAGAATTGGAGAGAGCACACACACACACACACAAGGATGACGTCTTAATAGCGGGAACCAAACCAAGGCTAGCAGTCTTGATAAAAAGGTCTCCCATACTCTCTAGCTGCACATAAAACCACCTACGTAGACTATCCTACATACCAGATACAGTTGAAACAATCCCATTCCCTGTACAGTAGTTGTGGTGAGAGGCGAGGATATGGCTGTTCTAATACGGTATTTTTATACATTATATACCATAAGTTATGATTTTGTTGTGATTGTTACTGTATTCGTTCTTTGACAGGGTGGGTAGGGGTGGGGTAAACTCCGTACCACAATTTGAAGTCCCACAAGACTCATTTAATCTCTGATAAGGACTAGATGAGTCTACATAATAAGCTGCTTAATTAAATAATGTCATCGTTGTGTTTAACTTATGTATTTTACACTCGCAATCCAATAGTTGTATCCAGACTTGCTTTGAATAGCCTGATGGAGAAATAAGCGAGAACAAGCAAATATGAAACAGGATAAGCGTTCTAATTGGTTCACTAGTATGTCAAATGATTCGAAACTCTAACAAGACCTGACTAAAGAGTTAAAAGGTAAAATATAAAAACAAGCGTGGTAATACACCTAAGCTTTGACTGACACGGCCCGCCCTTGTACGTGTTTGACTGAATGAATATTGCAGTGCGTATTACAATCAAAGTAAAGTTGACCAGCTGGCAACACTGACTGTACCGTACCCTAAGCAACACTTTGCATTCCCAGTCACGCTCACGCCCTCCACTTCACCAACAACACAAGGGAGGAGGAGAGGCGGCAAGGCACAGTGAAGAAGAGAAAGTGTGTAAGAGAGGAGAGATGATGATGAGATGAGTTTGGTGTGTCATGGAACAGATGGTTGGTTAGGCAGAAGAGGTCGCAGAGGTCGAGATGGGTACAGAGAGAGAGAGAGAGAGAGAGAGAGAGAGAGAGAGAGAGAGAGAGAGAGAGAGAGAGAGAGAGAGAGAGAGAGAGAGAGAGAGAGAGAGAGAGAGGCACCCTGAATACAAATGGCTGCCATATAATATAACAATATACACAAACCTGGCATTGCTATACGATACTTCACCTAAATATAGTAAAACCAAACAACACACCAGTGGCACCACCAACGTTGTCCATCCTTGGCCTTCCCGACCAACACCATATTGGCCTACTTCTCATACTATACTAGGCTCGTCCCATCCTGGCATAAAAACATCAGTCACGTGAGGGAGTGTAAGCTAACCTCACTTCCTCCTCCTCCTACACACACACACACACACACACTTTACTGAGGAGTAGGATAAGATAAGTGTATGAGTTATATTGTACTAAACATTGTGGCCATAAAACCGCATCGGCATTGTACAGACTCACATCAGTTCATAACCACACACACATAATTATATAACCTCTCCTAAATTTTACTCCTTATCACCCCTAATCTCCTAAATCCTCCTCCTCCCTACTCTCTTATTTATTAACTCAAACTCCTCGTCAAGTTCCCTCTCGTATACGCATTGATACTCCTTCCCCGCCTCCAGCTCCTCCTCCCTCCTTCAAGCAAAGGGACAAAATAGTTAGCATAAGGTGCACCAAGAACAAAGCCTATCCAAATATGTAATCTACTCTCTCAATTATTACAGGATGCTACTGTGTCAAATTTAATTCCGGTATCAAGTTTACGATAATGGCGGAGATGGACAAGGGAACGAACAAGTAATTAAATATTGGTGTTGATTTCATGTAAAACACTTTCACAAGAGTTGAACAAAAACACTAGTTGGCCACTCTGATCATGTAGGACGCGGCGGGAGGCTCACACACACACAACCAGTTTGTGACGCCACGGAGCGGTGACGTCACAGCTAAGAACGCCGTCGTGGTCTGGTGGCAAGGGGCGTCATCCTGCCACCTCCCAACACCCAGGAGTAGTACTCGACACTATTGACTACCGCTTCATGACAGGTAGCCTACACCACTTAAACGTAGTGAAGAGTAGCAGCGTTCATCACTACAACTACAAGAGAGAGAGTTGACCCTATACGGCTGGTTTATTGAACAACACTATAGGCTATCTAATCGTAAGTGAGAGTCAGCATCAACAGTGACTCCAAGGGTGACCTACAAGGTAATAGTTACCTCGACGGCATTCCTCCTTACTATAATGAATTGACATTTTCAGCCACCAATCATTTGTAGGCCTACTACATAATTACTGGCATAGGTTACATTAACAATTACAATAATAATATCATAAGTAATAACTCACTTTCAATAACACAAATTTTACATAATAAAAGATAACCAAAAGAATGTCAACCGTGATAAATTCTTTGTATCACTTTTCGTGGTTCGGAGTCAACTTCTGATGACAAAGAACTTACGGTACTTAAAAAGAAATTATATTTCAAATTGTGTATAATTCAGTAAACCTAATGGCATAGTTGCCACCCGTCACAAACTACTCTGGCTCCATCTCTTCCCCCCTCCCTCCCATCAAAGCCATTGTAATCCACAGGGTCGCTCACCTGCTGATCATTTTTAACTTGGGTCTTATTTTATTGTTTATTGACGGCCACTGAACCCTAAGGTACTCCATTCGGCTTTTTGCTTCAACTCTCACCACAGAGGTGGTGGTGGGACGGGCAGCAGCAGGTCCGGCAGTGTTTGAGTATAGTATTATAACACACCACGTCACACATACTTATATACGTTTAATCGCTAAATGAATGTTATATTACCAGTTGTATAGGTTGTTTTAAACACCTTACACTTTACAGACTAGCCTACAGCTATGGTTGTATCAATTTACTAATGCCTGCTATTTCTGTAGCAGAAGGGATCGAGGTTCTCGTTCCAGTATCTCAAATCAGCGAGGTACATATTGGATTACACATATTCTAAATTATTAAAATTGAACTTTTTCTAAACTATTTTTGTAAACAATTTTGTAAACTATTTGTGACATGCCGCCTCTGAAATGGTGGTGTGGAAAGTGTCATAGCATAGAGATGGTCCAACGTTAGAACTCACAAGTAAAAGGGAGGTAGGTAATGAGGGAGGTGGAGGCATAAAGGCAAGTGGGTACCAAGGTGACAGTATGCGTCATAACGTCATATCCCACTATAAACTTATGTAAGGGATTATGTTACGTGGCATTATTAACTCCTGTCTTCGAATTACCTCTCCAAGGCAACCCACACTTTGTCCTATTACCAGCAGGGTAGTGCTCATTTCCGTAGCCGACTAATGATAACTTACATAATTTATACCGGTACTATATTACTAGCGAAACATATTTGTCTACAGACTGCTTCAAGCAACCAAACAATCACAAAGTCCTCAATTTGAAGAAGTTTTATAACCTCCGTTTAATGGTTCCTTACTAGTTAGGCTATACAGAATAATCCGGTAGCGTACCGGTATCAAAGGTAAACCCACTCACCACGTTCGTGTACGACAATAGGTTTAATAGAATTAATAATAGGTACAGTCTACCTCTGAACTACCACTGTGACATCAAGGGTTCGTTACAACTAGAAAATTGAGTACATAAATATTATAACACCAAACTTTTCAAGTAATGATATTTGGGTAATACTTGAATCTGTCAGCAAAGTAATCCCTATACAGTATGTGCAGAATAAACAACCCTTTTATCCAATGCACTCTATACGAATTCCCGAGGCCTACTGTACATACGGTACCGTATATTATGGAAACTAATTTATAAATAGCATTGATCACTTATCCGTGAACATACGGCTACTTATATAGATCAAAATTACTATAGGTATTTAGACATGAGTTCAGAGGATATCATTATAACTAGGAGGATCAACATAATGTATTATTGTACAAAAGGAAACATGAAAAACAAAACGAAAAGTCTTACCGACTAGAATCACTAGATCATCATCTAGAATTCTAGATGGACAGGACCGTCATGTCAACAAAGCTGGTAGAGGCAAAGTTCCCCAGACTGAAGTGACAAAGGGTAATATCCGTAGTGTGGATGAAGTAATGTCCTGTCCACGTGATGAATATATTAACCCTAAGGGAAGTGTGTGTGTGTGTGTGTGTGTGTTGGAGAAACATCGAGGTCCTAGCAAATATTGACACACACACACTACTACAATACTTACTAACTAAACATACACACCTAAGTCCATACTTGCTTTAGCGTCTTACCTTACGGTATACTGTATATGTAAAAAATAATAATAATAATAATCTATATGCAAAAGCTTAGTCAAAGGAGTACTGGTATTGTATACCTACAATTGTACAAAACACACAGGTACCGTATACAGTGTAAGCATTATATTGCTGTTTTATATATCCTCCATAAGCACCCATTCCATCCTACAGTACCGTACAGGAAAAACCCACTTTTAAATACTGAATACCTGTTTACCAATTCACTGATATGGCAGACAAGCGGAGCGATGGTCAAGAGTCTCAATCAAGGCAGACAAGTATGGGTTCAGTGAATGTTGCTATAATGTGGAAGAAGTTTTTGCTGTAACCTCCACTTCTCTAGCACTCATCTAGGTCTGTCATAACCTTGGCACTCATAGTACCAGTGTTAATTAATCACATTTGAAGCTGCTCCTTAGGCCTAGTACCACAGTGGCCAAACACTCCACCCTATCATACTTACAGAAGTGGTTTAAGGTAGTCACAGATAACTATAAATCGCTACAACACTTGATGGGAGCTCAACAGATAAAAACGAGGCTAATGTCATAGAGTGCGTTATCCACGACCAATAATACACGCCATAAGCTAGTTGTCACACCTATGAAAACTGCCATGTACCGTATAAAGCTACAGAAATCAGCCTGACTTCTCCAAAATGTTTCACGAGCTGCAACTTCTCAAAAAATATACACAAATATAAGTCAAAAGTTGGATATTGAGACACGACGGCGCCGCGATGGCGTGAAGGGGTCCCACGGGAGGGAAGTTAGGCTAGACGCGGGAACGAATCCAAGGTTTTAGTTTCCCCAGAGGCCTCAACTTAGTTTCCTTAATGTAAAAACTCCTTCATGATCATTTCTGTATAGTCTAATAGTTGGATAAAATAATACATCATCGCTACGGAAAATATCAACAACTATTCTAAATAACAGACCGTGATGATAAACCTCGTGTTACTTATAAACGGAGAATGGAGTTGGATAAAATAACACGTCATTACTAAATAGCAAACAGGCAAACATATATAATAATAAAAATCACTGGGCTTGGGTGGAGTAACAAACAAGCCACCAACATCACCAGCAGCTTGAGGTTCGCCAACACGGAAGACTCTCACACTGACACAGGATGTTGCTGTTTTTACTGGCACTAGGCTACCTCCAAAACGCGGTACTTACAGTATATTCATACTATTTCCCCTGTTAGTTTTATCAATATTTGTTTTGTTACACTTGATCCCAGTCTTGTCTCTATTCATTTTCACGATCTTACTGGCAGTTTCCAATTTTTTTTAGACTTCACTTTAATATACGCCTAAATTTCCCAGTCATAATAAGACAATCTATATAATGAGCCGGGCAACAGATTAGAATAACATTCGTGATAATGCATTAAATGCTATCGGTTTAGCAGTCATCTCATTTACCCAGCTCTCCAGGATAATGCTGGAAACTGCCCACCGTATAGCCTACATGAACGACTATTAAAAATTCCCAATGCTTGATCGAAATAAAAGACCTAAGATCATAGTTCCAGAGAGAGGGTTACCAGTACTGAGATTACTGACAGTAAAGTCGACTGGTGTCAAGTTATGGATGTGGTGAGGAGAGAAGGTAGGGAAGAGGAAAGATGGGTGAGAGATATTATTGAATAGAGGGAAAGAAGTATGGACTGAATATTTTTAGGAAAATATATGTGATAAATGGAGGGGGGGGGGGAGATAATAATGATAAAGCATGTTTTTAAGAAAGAAAATGCAGACAACCAGAGACGATGGGGAAACAGAGGATGAATTACCCAAAGGAAAATGGGGAAAAGAACGGTGAAAATAATGAGAACATGTTTAAGTGAAGAAAGCGAGCGAGGAAGTACCTGCGATGAAAGGAAATGCGAGGTTTAAAACGTGAAAAAAATGGAAATGAGTGATAAAAATGGAAATGGAAGAAGGATGGATGAGGTAGGAAAAGTATACCAAAAATCTACTAGAAGGAAAAGGGAGAGGATGGGGAGGTAGGCTATGGTAGGCTAGACTAGGAGGATCAACATGTTGCCATCGATCCTCTACGGCAGGCGCGTGGCTATGGTGATGCTGCCAGGTTTCTTCTCCCATACACACACGAGGGGCCTAGCACACACACACACACAAGGGGCCTTAGCGACACGAGGTACCTTTCACACACACACACACACACGAGGGACGTGCGGCGGCGTACCACAACCAAACAGCTCCTGCTGTGCCACGATACGTAACTATCATACCTCACGAAAGCTACAGTATTCTTCAAGTTACCGACCGCTGAGGAATTGGTATGTTAGTTCATTATAATAACAGCTAACTCCCAGGCATCCTTACTTCATTACATAAGATAACGTTATTATTGTGCTGTCATAACTCCCTATATCATTGGAATATGCTACGGGTCAGCAGGATCACTTCAGGTATTAACCAAATAACACGGTGGCCAAAATATACGTCTAGATTTGGGTTTACCTTTGAGATTATTGATAAACGTTCTGGATACATGATTTTACAAACAAATAGATAGAGGACATTATCGATGTATTGTTTGACTACTTTGTTGTAGCTAAGAAAATTGCCATCGTGGTGTCAGAAACTAGTTTTCTTATGATACTTTTCAACATTTTTTTTTCTTATAAACCAATGGTGTACAGTACATGTAGGTTTTTTCCATATGGCAAAACCAATTGTATACATGTAGGTGTTGATAATCCGTCTCCCTTGGACCAATTACCCTTGAAGCAGGAGTGTTTGTACTAATCCTTGATATCACAGGACTTTTATTAGGAGGGGAAGCTGAGAGAGTCTGCCCCTCAGTCGATAGACTCGATACAGGGTAGTTAACGCCCCCTTCTTCCGTCGCCTGTGATAATTACGACTCAAGTTACCCAATAGTACATATTGGCTTATCTTATGCAAATTAAAGTTTTTCCGGAATGATTTCCTGTAAATTTCGATCGAGTAGCCTAACAGATTTCTGCTCGTGGACTGTTTCAGTTACATAAGTTATAAATTTATCTAACTAGTTTTTTTGTTTTCACAAACTGACAGTGTACAATATCAAACCTCAACTACGGAAAGTAACATATCGGATAAATATACTCAATTAAAATGATACAATTTACAACAAGAACATGAAGGAAAACCCTTAAAAAGCTCCGGCTCTTAATGATTTCAGTGAAATAATAAAATATCCATATGTAAAGGTCTCAAAAATATTAATTATGTTTTATCTGGATTTTCGTATTCATATGGTTATATTGAAATTTTGAAAATAAACCCTTTTTATTAAGGGTGAACCCCTAGGATAAATGATTCAATGTCGGTAAAAGAAAATGGATGGGAGGAAGAGAGTGAGTGAGTGAGTGAGTCAGTTGAACCATTTTAAGAAGTTGTCGCCCCAAGAACAATAATTACGATAAGACCTAGAGCTCTCGGCTTAGGCCGGAGCTAATAACAATTTCATTAATTAATCGGTGGTAGCATGTCAGGATCAGACAGAGTAAACCAAAATCAAACCATAATTATATTACCTTATTCAGTCGAACGTTTAACAATAAGTTACCGTATGTATTTCAGTCATTAACCTATATGGACGTTGGCTGACATAACATGAACTTGTACTTCCTTCCATATAAACAACTATATATATATTATTATATTATATCTATTTATGTGAAGGAAAGATTCTCTAGGTAAATTTGAGGGCAACTAAATCCTCCATAGTACATACCAGAAAACAGACGACCTCAGTGTTACTTAGTAGGGGATCTGTTTCGTGGCAGTGTGGAGGAGTCAGGTAAGCCTATCAATTCACCATCAATGAACCCCATCCCCCCAACTGTAGGCTACGTACCAATATAGTGACCATGGTCCTGTGATGAGTGAGTGTGTGAGTGAGACAGCAGTATTCTTCCATTTCCAGGTCTGGGCCGTTGTGGTCATAGCACTACGGGGGACCAAAAGGCGTAACACTTGATTACACGCAGAAAACAACAAAAAACCTGCTAACACCCATTTAGGGCCTGACGCAGTGTCTTCAGTAATCATTACTGAGGCTTTCGTTGCTCTTAAACCCGATTGGTATAGTTCAACGTGGATTGAGCCAAAATTGTGTGACGCCGCGCGAGAGACTGTGGCGAGCGTCTCTCCCCTTTGACGTCCACAATACAACTAACGTGTTACGAGATGACTGAGATGAGTGTGTGTGTATGTGGCCATGAACTCAACAGGCTGGTGGGAAGGGAAGGCAGTCACTGTAGAGTTGCCATGATGTTGTCGCCACTAGGAACATAATATTATAACTATGATGAAAGAATATCACACCACATCAAAAACCTTAAAGCATAGGGAATAGTTTCTGCATCTTTCTGTAATGTTATGTAGCTTTGCCGATCCTTCTCGTTTTGATCTCCGTTAGATGATTTTTTTATTGTTATAATGGAGAAGAAATACCTTGCAGCATAAAATAATGTATATGTAGGAGACAAAAGGGAGAGACTGCAAACGTAAAAGAAAACAGAAATAAATGAGAGATATTGGAAGAAATGAAAAGGTGTGGCACGATGATCTAGTCCAATTTAAGGGGTACCTAACCCATTACAGTACCTGTACTACCCAGTACCAACATCACTGCAGATTATCCCTCAACAGGGAGATATGGCCCTGTTGAGAAACAGTGGATGTGAGTGATTATGAGTTGGGAGGAACACGGTATATGGACTAGAGTCATTATATCGTGGGGAGGAAGGTCGATGGGAATTAAAAGACCTTGGAAAAAGAAGGGGGAAACTTAGAATAGCCTTTAGTACAGTGAGTGACTGTGTAAGCAAGAAAAAAGTTTGGTCGCAGGAAAATAACTGTGCGAGTGTGGAGGATAGGCTATTAGGAATAACTGTGTGAGTGTGGAGGACTGGAGGATAGGCTATTAGGCAGTGCCGTACTGGGAAAATTCGTCTGTCCAGATTATCATCGGGCAGTGCACCGCTGTGTGTATTTCTCTCACGGTCTTTAGCAGTGTTACCAGATGGAGCAGTTCCTGGCACTCCGGCGGGCACCACTCTATATGGCAGTGGCCAGTGCCCCGCCTACATCTGGCTGTTAATGGAATCGCAACTTCCCTGGGTCCGAATCTCTGCGAGGTAGGCTGTCCTAAAAGTTTTTTCAATGTAATGCCACCACTGAGACAGAGTTTAGTCTCCCGTCCCTTAAATGACCGGGCCACAGTGGCCCAAGCCTCAACACCCATGAGTGGGATAATATGGGACATGGATAATGCAGTAAGTATGAGTAAGTAATAGTTAACCAAAGAATAAATATAATTTTATTTCGAAATATACATACAATATTTTCAATAATGCCATTCATTGCATGAGTACCAAACATTAAGAAAAGTATTGACAATCATTATGCGATTCTTCAGTGTTCATCTGCATAAAACAATACAGTAATCAATTTAAATCTAACAACCTACAGTAATTGGTTCCCTATGACATGGTTTACAGCTCAGTTCTCAGGCTTGAAGAAAATTACTCAAAATTAATTACTATGGGAGAATATTCTTTCTTTATTGTACATTCTGAATATAAAATTATCAAATTTCAAGCCACAATTAAAGGGGTGTTAAAATGAGCAAAACGTGGCTAATTAATGTAGAGTGCTACAAAATCCTTGTTCATAATTCTCATAATGCAAGGCTCTGGTAGAGTTTGAATTTTTTTTGGTGGGGGTGTAATGTAAATCTTTATATTACTCAGACAGTACACTTCATTGCATCAAGTTACAGATTTTCAATACAGATTAACATTCACTGTTTCCACTTGACATTACAACAATATATCTTACTTTGAGTATCATTACCACCAGTTCACCTCCTCATAATTATATACAGTATAGTACAATATTTTTTCTTTGGTAGAAGCATAAACTGGATGCATGGCACAGTAAGTTTCTTTATTCATTGGCAGCTTCTTCTTTCGTATTTTGGCTATATATTGAGTATTATGAATAACTTTAATATTAAACCCTGGTATGATAAAACTTTTCTAAATTATGCATACAGTGCATAACAGCAAAAATCACATAATCTTAACATAAAATAAAATTATATAAAATGCGTATCAGGCCACAGTCAAACTTTGAAAGGCATTTTTGTACTGTACAGTACTTGATTTATAAGGTTTATTGATTAAAATGCAACAGCTGAGCACCACTTATCATTTGTATGTATTTGAGTACTACCATGATTTTATGTTGAAGAAGAAACAACACATAAAGAGCTGAGTCTTGAATGCAGTTTTGGGTAAAAGTTTTAAGTTATGTAGCTGTACAAATGGGAAGGGTCTGATGTATGTAATACAGTACTTAGCTCAATGTGGGTTCATATAAAAGCTCAGAAAATTAAATTCCTTTTTCAACATAACATAATGAGCACCAAAGGCATACAAAACTCAAACGAAAATATCCTTTAGAATATATATTCATACACACAGATCATTCTAATAACAGCAAAATTATCTGACTATACAGTAAACCTCCTTTAAGTTGCGATTTCATTAGTCATAATTTCTGTACACTAAAGTAGTAAAAGAAAAACATTAAATCCAGAATAATTATTTTAATGTGAAAAAATTGAAAAAATAGTCCAAATATACTGTACATCATTTAGTCATATTATGACTATTATGTGCCAAACTTGTCATGTTTTAAACAGGATGACCCATTAGATCAGAAACCTTTGCTGCAGACATAATATAAAACTGATATGTAAGTGATTGTTGTGTTCTGTGGGGCATCACAATAAGTTGTAAATGACAATAAGTTATAGGGGCTAGATCCCCTACTACAGTATTATGACTTAAAGAGGGCTTACTGTATTATGTACTGTAATGTTACCAGTCTGATGTTAATCAATCTTGGAGCACCATCAATATTTCAAACTGTAGTGGTTGCAGTAATTTAATGGCACAGAACTGCAAAGAACTATCAAAACCCAAAGAGATACATGTTGTTTTCATACAAACAGATTCATAACATACACACTCTTCAATAGGAAAGTTTGGAATGTACATAACAATAAGATCCTAATCTTTCATAACAAGAAATGTTATATAACTTTATATAAAAAAGCAGCATAACATTAATTTCACGTAATGTACCTGGACTTTATCTCAGACATTCTCTCACCAACTGGACAAGGACTTGATCTTTGAGCTGCACTGACCGCTGGGACACCCACTCCTTTGTCAGTTTCTGTGTGAAGGAAAAAATAACAATATAAAATATCTATTATCTACTCCCTGATATCAGGACTGTGAAAGAGTTAAAGTTGTTAGAAAGATTTAATGTGAGGTGCTGGAACAAACAGAAGGAAGAATTGGGAAGTTCAGTGCACTTGACAGTGCAAGCAATCATTCCTTTCTGCAAAAATTAACAACCTATGGCAACCAATCATTCACATAATCACTCCTTCTATCGCCAAACTTTTGCCAAAACAAGCCTCCCGTTCACAATTTCACCACTCCCTCACACACAACTTCCACCCTTAATCCACCACTCTTTCCCTCAACCCACCACACTATTAGGCCGGAGATATCTGGACAAAAGGGTCCAGGTGCGGGAGAGGAGGGAGGCCAAAGGGGGTTGAGATAGGTCACACCAAGTCACCATGCACCAGAAGAGAGCCAGAGCCAGAGGACCACAACGCTTCTCCTGCACCCCATTCAGCCCCTGGGATAAAGAATATGTATTATCAGTATGGTCATATCTATGATGCATTCAAAATTACCAGGGATCATTGCACATTCTGTAAATATCTGCACGCAATACATATTCTGACAAATGCAAACAAAATTCTAAACCTTTATAAAATCCTTACTAACAAAATATATTTACTAATGATATACAGTAAATACCTGCATATGTGAGACAATATCTTCAAGGAGCGCAGAGCACAATGATTCAGCTTCTTGTCTCACTTGTGGGTCTCCACCATACAGTGAATCATTGCCTTCAACTGAAACAAAGGAAGCAGTAAATGATTCATTAGCTTTGATTACAAGAATTGATGTTTAATAAAGCTTAACTGTACTGTAATTCAACAGGTCATGAAGTTGCTTCTACAGTATTTAACTATTATACAAATATATTCATAATAACAAATATCATGCCAAAGTAGTTAGATGGTGATATGCAGGAGGCCACAAAGAATACAAGACTACAGTATTATAGAGTACATCTCACCAGAATGTATATGGTAAGGCAAGTCATCTTGAGTTGCTGCAGATATTGCATGCAGCAATGAAATTGACAAGATACACTGAATATCTGTGTCTTTCTGCCAGGGGTGTGATCTGACTGCATTGGTGAGGCCGCGGAGGAGGTAGAGTGGAGGCGAGGCATCAGGAGGGTCTGGAGTGGCTACCAACATGGAGGAGAGGTTGTTGACGAGCCCTGGCAATACGTCAGTCAACTGCCCTCCCACTTCACTTTCCTCACAACTTGCCACTTCCACTACCTCCTTGATGGCTGCTTTCATACAAGCATCTCCTAATGCCAAAACATGAATACAAAATGAGTCAGCACTATTTTTCAATACAGTACAATAAGAAACTAAATTATTAATAATCTGACTCATTATCATAAAACTGGCTATAAAATATTTTTCAAAATTTTAATATCCAGAATTCCATACAAGCCAATGCTCATCACATTTTGTTCGAATTATTTGTGTTTTATATTCCCAGACATTGCATTTAACTATGCCTTAATTTAAAGATAAATGAACTAATTAACTTATAAACTTTACTACCTTGTCCTAAGCAGTTGTTTAACAGTGCCACCGAGCCTGAAAGGAGGTAAAGCCTGAGTCGTGTTGTAGTGGCAGTAAGGGACGGTACAGTGATGAAGCAGTAGGCAGCACAGGCACGAACAAACGCTGCAGTCTTACCCGAGTGTTGACCCCGCATTACACGCCACGTTGCCACTCCCAGCTGACACACACACTGCAGTACAAAACACACACTCATACCTACTGCATACTCAAAAATTATCACTCTCCCAGCTAATAAAAAATGTCATTAACAACAACATAAAAAGTGACATATTAATGCAAACTGTATTTCCACTTTTCCTGTTTTAATTCAATAAAATAATAGCTTGATCAAGCAACAATATATTATTTGGTACTAACCACTTACATAATACATAACACATTATGCTCATAATTTTTTTTTTCAGATATAGTAATTCACTTTTGAATTATAGTACTTTGTTTAAATAGAATAGGCAGATAAGCCTTGATAAATAGTGCAGAAAGCAAGAATGGCTCCTTCTCAAAGGCTGATAATATTTACATTACTGGCCATTCTGCTTCCTATTACCATTCATCCTTAAGTATTGAAAAGAGTTACCTGTATGAGGGCAACTAGCACGGAGTCAAGATTGGAGAAGGCAGCTCTGGCATTAACATAGAAGTCCAGTTGTTGTTCAAAGTCATGGCCAAAGTTCACTTGTCGGATAAATGATATGATGAGTTGGGAGATTTGTCGTCTCTCATCATCTGTTGTCAGGGCACTGAAAGTTTGTTGAAGAGAGTTAAAAGTTACTTTACAATTTTATGACTTTCCTACTACAGTACAGTATGTGGATACCACCCAGCCTTTCTAATAAATCAGAAGAGACTGGATGGAGTCATCTCTGATGCCTGTCCGGGATGCAAAATAGCAAACACCACAATCACATTAATAATAGTGAAAATTTAAAAAATAATAATAATAGTACAACAATAATAATAATAATACTGTAGTAATAATAATAACAATATTAATAAAAGAAAGCAAAGACCAAGAGAATACATTTTAAATTACCAACACTGCACATTCCAGTACACTGTACTAACAACATGATATTCTGTACTATTGGTGCACACCTCATTAATATCACTTATATTGTATGATAATAAACACTGATAACTTACTTGATAGAATCATGTAGTGCACCAGAGAGAGTGAGGAGATGCTGGACCAGAGTGGGGTCAGTAAGGGGTCCAGGGTGATGGGTTAGCAGTGAAGCAACCACCCCTCTTGTCACTCCAGCACCTGCACCCACACTGTCACGTTGGAACACACTAAGTATGCCCAGGAAATTACTCTGTGGGGGAATAATGAAAATATTACTCCATCTGCTAAAATACAACCATGTACTGTATAGTCGGCCTCAGGAATTCATACACAGAGCATTGGATAAAAGGAGTCTTTATTCAGCATATGCTGTAAGGATAATTCTGCTGACTGATTCAAATATTACCCAAATAACATTACTGTACTAGGAAATTTTGGTGTTAGGAAAGTAATGTACAGTACTTAATTTTCTAGTTCTCACGAGCCCTTGATGTCACAGTGGTGTATACGATTTCCTGAGGCCGACTGTACAAGCAAGATACCTCAGAAACTTATTATCAAAAGTGGAATAAGATACTGTATACATGTATATATCACTTACTACAATTGTATCTGTATTCACTCTATTCTGGTTGTACTAAATGGTATGCATACATACTTGCATATGCATAAATACTTTCACAACCACAATACCACAAATATGCACAAAACTTGCTACAAATATAAATTTGAAAACAAAATCATACTTCCTCTACTATGGAACTTGTGGTTTGTGAAAGTGAATGTAGAAGTGCCCAGCACGGAGTATCAGATGGTATAATATTAAGACTGAAGTAATTGTAAATGACTAACCATGGAGTAGAGAGAGTGAGGGTCAGTGGAGTGACTAAGAGCAGTTGAGATGAGAGCGAGTAGTGCAGGGTAGTGGAGATGATCAGGACTGCATTCACCTCCAAGGTGCTTCAAAACATCCCCTAACAATGTGTTCACCTCCAAGCTCTGCAACAGATAAAGTGACACTGCTGACAAAAATGATACTGAAGAAAAGTGACACTCAAAATGTTGCTTTAGTTAAGTTTCATACTACATATATTGTAGGTTTAGGTACAGTATAAGTTCTAGGTATTCATATGAAGATACCCACATAAAGTCTTAATTCAAAATGGAGGCACACCAAGCTAACACCATGATTGGAGCACAATTGTGGTATTAAAATAATACCTCCACATCATATAACAAAACTTACACTGAAGTGCTTGGCAGTAAACTCGAGCCAGACACCGGCCGTGGTGAGGTAGTGAGAGGTGTCCGGGATTCGTGTGACCAACTTCCACACAGCATTGAGGAGGGTCAGGTGTTGAGACTGGGGTGGGGCTGCCTGGTTGACACACCGACCCAGTGAACATAGCAGGTCATGCTGACTTGTTCCTGATTATATCATGAACAATTATGTAAGTGAGAATAATTGCTTTAGTTCTGTTTAGAAACTCTTGATAATTCTCCACCACTAACCCAGTTTAATAAAGTTATAGAACACCAACACATACCGGTAATGCATTTTCAAACAAGATTGTTCAGAGATCACAAACCTGTGGCAAATTTGAGCACCCTGTTACCATTTATATACAAGGTTGAGTATCCCCTCCTAGAGGTTGTGAAAGTCTACCAGTACCAGCAGTATCACCAATTTTCACTCTTACAGTATACAGTATTAAGGTTGTGAAGGTCTATGGGCAATGCCACTGTCATTCATCCTGACTAACCTGGGGTAGAGCAGCCTGCTATGAGCTGTGTGATGGATAGTGACTGCAGGGCTACAAAATTATGTGGAAAGGTGGCAAGTACAGCTGATACCAGTAAGTTCTGACCCAAACCTTCCCCTTCCTCACACTGGTGTAGCACTTTCTGTAACACAAGAACATAGTATTATAGGATAAAAGCAGTAATTTCTTACACACAAACTATTATAGTACAGTCCTGTATTTCTTTACAGACCCAATTTCTTTATTTGAGTGTGAACAGGAGTCTACGGTGGTGTGGGATGTAATGGATGAAGAAAAAAAAAAAAAAAAAAAACTGTACTAGGGTTATACAACCACTATGAAGGCTACAGTAGTCAAAAGGAAGGGATATATGCGAGTGAAGGAAGACTGAACAACCTGTAGGTGGCTGTGGTGTGCCCTGGTGGCGAGACACTGCATCATCCACTGGAGTGGTGGTCCAAACACACGGGCAGCCAATGCATCTCTGTCCTCACCCATGTTCATGTCAGCCTCACCCTCCGGCCACAGACCCTGTTCAAACCAGAGTAATTGTAACTATTTGGCTATAATATGAACAACATACTTTCTAAATAATTTCAAAAGAAGTTCCAAGACTTTGTACTGATCTATTCACGGATCATAACATGGAAATTCTCTTACGTTAAGCTTTAAGTTAACATATTGCAATATATGTTCTTTATCATTCCAAAATATACACACATACAGCAAGGTTAGGTTACAATTAACTAAAGGAAAAAAAGAGATGACACCTAAGCCCAAAAGTGTATGCACCTGTTTTAGAGCATGTAAAAAATCCTGCAAACTTTCTGCAATGTAGTGGTTGAGTGTAGGTGCTACAGAGACACCCATACGACACAGGAACATCCGAGCATATGCAGCAATAAGTGGATCACCCAGACCTCGGATCATCCTTGACAGTCTTCCTAGACCCGTCTCTGCTTCCCTAAAAATAAGCATTTATTACAGGTAGAAAATCTAATGTAGATTTTGTTACTGGCACTTTATCCTGTAAGTTACCTTATAATAGGAACACATTCTGTAAACATCATTATATATGGAGAGATATGAATTGATGCTTTCTTCCCTCATGAAAACTACCTATAAGCGCTAGCCAAAGTAGAGCAGCATGAAACTATTGGTTCAAGCATATCGTTTATATAACCTTGCTACAAACATCTGTCAACAATATATTTTTATATGTTTATCATTAAGGACATTAGAGCGAGGGAGAATACATACTCAGGATCAAAGAGAGAGTAGCATGGGAGGAGAGCAGTTTCCAGGTAGAGTCTTGGTAGAAGTTCTCTGATGGAGGCAACTTTGTAGAACCAGTTACGGGCTGTCTCTTGAGCCTCCAGATTGATAAGATCAGCATTTTCACCCTCAAAGCTAGAACACAGTAGTCCATTTACAGGACAGTGATGGAAAAGTATCACACACACAAACATATTTAATCAAACATTCAGTATATAGGTACACATTAATACAGGCATATACACTATATATTGTAGACTGACTGAATGGTATGACCTACAGTACTGAATATAAAACTAATCAACTATGCAAAAACACTGTCCTTTGGAACAGTAAGTCAACAGTTTGCAAATCTTGTATATAAATTTTGCAGGTAAATGGTCTACAACTTTGGCTACAGTTATCAAATACTGTAATGATTATGCAAGCCCTGCTTGGGCTTCAAACCTCACTGAAACTCATCTCAACACCCTTCAGACCATAAAAATAGAGCTCTAAAGATAATAACAGGCTGCACACCTACACCATGAAACCAAAGTCCTCAAGATCAAGGACCACTTAGACATGAGAGGCACACAAACACTTGCTGCAGCCTCCACAAAACCACACCATCCACTACACTACATGGCAAAACACCTACACATACCAAAAAACATCAAACAACACCCAGTACATGATGATACCATACACAATTACTATCATCTCTTACACCCTGCCCACCCCAAACCAGTCTCCAAAAACATATCCATACTCAAATCACTCACCAATCCATCCAAACACTCAGCTGCATGCACAACCTCCTGACATCCACCATTCTGAATTCTCCCTTCCTCGTGCGGACAGAGTCCACCCGGCCAGGCTATGTGGCCACCACCCGGCCCTTCTGACATATCAGAAGAAGCTGGATGAAGCTATTGTGGATGCCTGTCTGGGATGCAACACAGCACCCCATTCTATAAAACACATTATGGAAGACTGCAATGTACACAACCACACTCGCCCACAACACAACATACACTCTCTGAAGGCACTGTGAGAAAGCCCAGCACAGGCCTTGGTTTTCCTCAGGAGCTTAGGGCTGCTTGGCCAAACAGCTTAAGGAACTTCAACAACAACGACAACTCTGAATGAACTACAGTGTATGATAAATAGCAATAACATACATACTTTTCAATCTGGAATTTATGTTTGAGTCGTTGATGGACCAACTCAGCGAAGGTGTCAAGAATCTCCATGACCAGGATGAACTTGCTTGGGTAGAAGTGTTCAGGGGCAGACAGGCTGAGCAACTTCACACACTGAACAATGAGAGATATGCCAAATTATTAATAAAGAGCCAATAGTTTCCTTAGCATTCAACTCCTCTACCTATGAAAACAGAATGGCTACACACATTACCTGAATTGCAATCTTGAGGGCTTTCACTCGTTGGTCTGAGTGCCAGGCTTGGGTGAGCTCCTTCCTGAGGGCGACAAGGCGGTGGGTGAATTCCTCCTGTGTCAGCCCACCAACCTCCCTCACTGTGTTACCACCACCCCCTGCCTCATCCAGAGTGTCCATCTGTTCTAGTCGAGCACGCAGTCGTTCACTCCCACTCATACCTGCACCGGAACAACTATATCAATGAAATGGTCTCAATAAATTCAAACTTTATTTCTATCCAACACACATCATAAAATACAGTAATGAAGTTATGTATAATGCATTATAACCATTTTTTTTTTTTACTGCATGAAACTTAAGCAACTGCAACAGAGGATAACATTACTTGCCAAGCAAGAAAGAACTACTTCTTAAGTTTTACTAAAAAATGATAAAATAATGTATGGCAGAAAGAAAATCTAGTATTGTATAATTAAACCAATGCTTGAAACACAGACAGGTAAGTACTGTATACTGTATATATAAAGCTTACCATGCTTCAATCCTAACATAGTTATCATCAGCAAGATAAAAGGTTGGTATATCTTCAGTACCCCTCAAAATTATTATAAAAAGTATTTTATGATATATTTTTAACCTCAAATATTCTAAATACAGTATTTGACTTCTAACACATTTAACACATGCAACAAATTTCATAATCAAAACCAAAATACATATAGGGTTCTAATGGTAAATGAAGACAGATATTAAGAATCTGTAGTTAAAAATATATGCATAAATAGTCATGCCTTCAGCTACCCATATACTGTACAGTACAGTGTACCATAATAAAACCAAAATTATTCACAAGTTACATTACAATTGCTTGTACCAATTACCATATCAAATTCATGGATGTAATGCATTTCAAATACAATCCCTACCACCAAATTCCTGATGCAGTATAAAAATAATTTACTGCTGCTATCTAAGGGTTAAAGCTACCCAATTTGGATTTACATCATGCAAAGACTAGCATACTACAAGGAGATGGCTGTTCTATGCCAATGATTGTGTGTTGCTAATATTAACAATACAAACTGTCATGTGGTCAGTACTTTTCTACAACTAAGAAAAAAGTCACATGAGTTGGTTTTTGAGTACTGTATTCTAGTCCATTCTGTTGACCAACCTTGTGCCCGGTGCCTCTCAGTAATGGCAGTCTGGGTCTTCACCACCCCTGGTAACAAAATAAACAAGAAAATAATGTGCACAAATAATTCAAATACAAACTAAACAAAAAGAAAAAATAATTAGAAATGCATATTTGACAAAAAATGGCAAGGAAAAGTTTTATATGCTTATTAAGATGATTTTGTTGCCATTCCACATCCACTCAGTAAACCTTTCACAGCTGTTGCATACAGCTAAAAAAATATAAACAAATAAACGATAAAAAAAAAAAACTATATTCAGGATTATACAGCTCCATAGAGATTTTACAGGCAAAGATGAAGACACTCTGCCATACTATTACATCGCATCTTAAATTTCAATGGTTCAACTGATTAGCAAATGCTATACTGTACTGCACTAATACTGCACAGCTGGCATGCTGAGAGTTACACCCTGTGCACTACACATACTCTTCTTGAAAGTTACATTTAGTACATTTAAAGTAATCTTTTAATAAAACACATCAAGAATATATCTTAATAAATATGTGGATAATACTTCATCACTCCTGGGATTTCATATTGATGGTACAGTATAACCCTTTGAAATGTGTCAGTTATTATACTCGCTTGTCGTACATACCTATTCCACACTGATATAGTTTAGTAAGTATGGTTTATTTCTGAACAACTAATATCCATCAAAACAAAATTATGAACTAAAAAGTGAACCACTGAAAAATTCACCCATTTAAAATTATGCAAACTTAGAATATGCCAGAATATCTGGATTACATATATTTTTTTTGTATCAAAGATGAATTAGTAAAGAGGAAAAGAGACATTACATAATGCAAGCTGATGCTATACCCAGTCTTATATATTCTGTGAAGAAATGTGAAATTAGAATACAGTTGGTGTTAGTAACTTAGATCCCTGCCAAATACAAAAGTTTTAAATGGACACACAACAATAAAGTGCTCAATATGCAGGAGGGTGTTTCTACAATACCAACCTTCAGAGAATAACTGGGTAGATGTTTAAGTTACAGTGCAAGTTACAGTTAGTAGGTGCATACATTGTACAGAAATTTACCACAGAGACTACTGTTGGAAAATCTATGAAATGAGAACAACAGCTACCTGAATGCTCCAAAATTGTGCTAATTGCTGTATGCTGATAATGTATATGATTTACAATAATACTCATGGTGTGATTAGAATCCCAATTCTGTCAATATACTCTTAAACATTCTCTCTTCATAGTACTGTATTCATATGCAAACAAACCGACCCCTATTTACATTGGATTGGTGTATATAATACCAAACTTCTTTTTCACAAACAAGTTATTCTATCAAATTAATGGTCAGTCTTGTCAAATAAACCTTTTCTTCCTATCACTATATACTGTTAAACTATGCCCTTGAGTTTAGGTACCGAACTGTACTGATGCATGGCATGGCTGCTCTATACCTTTATAAATAAATGGTTTGGACATCTATATATCTAAATGAAGAGACTGTCTCTGTCATGCTATACAAATTGTCATGTGACCACCTACAGCGCCAGGAATTCACACACGGAAAGTGTGTGATAGTGAGGGGGGACAGAGGACATTTTCGTCACAAAAAACACCCCACTATTTACTTAATTATACATACTGTACTTCACTTTTAACGTATGCCTGGCAACCCACTCGGTTTGTAAAGAAGGTGTATGGAAGTGGGAAGTGAAGTTGTGGGACTTGGTGTGAGAGGCAGACCATCAGTTAGATGGCAGAATAGAGTGGAAGAGTATGTGAAGGAGAGAAGCATGAGGGGGAGGGGAGGGCTTGACCGAGTAAGGAGGGAGTGTTGGAGCAGGGAAGACTGGAGACTTTTCTGCCGTGGCCACCCCCTTGGGGGAAGTTCCCGGAGGCAACGAGGCATCGGAGCTATAGATAGATAGATAGAAATATCCCTTCAAAGCAATAACTTATAATAATTTTTCAACTTGAGTATAATTTTATAATAAAGATGACAGATAGTGAAATTTCCAGTCACCAGCAAAATCTGCAACCAAATTCTACGTATATTGAGAAGCATATTTCCTATAATATGCTTTTCAATGTGTCCCCTCACCAACACAGCTTATGACACTGTCTGGCAGTAGTTTTTATCCCTGACTAGATAAATACTTCACTTCTTATATTTAGACAGATGCAAGATACACAGGCCTCCTTAAGCCAACGGGGCAGGAACCACTACCAAATAAAGGCGTGTTTAATGTGCACTTACACTCCACATTTGATGTCAGCTACTAGAATAACCTCCCACATTTTCAACCTGGACAGTCATAGTAATTAATCCTCTCAGTCCACAGGGTAATTACTGGTGAGTATCAACTCCTGGCTCCAATATGTTAATCAGGGATGAGAATAGAAGAGTTGAGAAATCAATGATTGAACAACCCGTTTCTTACTTTATGGAAGGAATAATGCTGTTGACTGTCATGGCTGGAAATGCGAGTATCTTTAATGTATATCTGAGAACAGAAAATATTTTCATAACCAGGGAGGAACCATTACTAAGGTATGTTCTACTGGGAGAGATTTACTTACGTCTGTGGGGTGGAACAGCTCTGCTCTCAGCTAAGCAGTGGTGGGAGTGGAACAGAACAAAATAGGGCATTCAACATATATTCATGGCCTCTTTCTGACAATCACACACAACAACACACTTTTAAACTACTGTACAGTATAAAATAGCAAGAGAGCATGAGGAAGTTTCTTTCACAAAGGAAATAACAAAGCAGGTGCTGCAATTTATACAAAATTGTCATGATAATTATAATGACAATCTATTTCATGATCATCTGGGGCATTACTGGTATCTCTCAGAATGAATTATTTACATGCTTCAGTCACGAGTTTTGTGACCTACCCCTTGGCCTCCTTCAAACAGGGTCACCCCTTTTGGACATACCCTTGAATGCAGATTAACCTTGGGAAAATGAATAATATGATCATTAAGGTGAAAGTGGTATTCTTGGATGAAGCTGGTACAGTAACAGGTAGCCTATCAAATCAATCTCCATCAGACACTTGGTACCAAAGGAGTCCAGATGAGCCCTCATGGCACGAATGAGTTCCAAGTACATTAAGACTGAGAGCACTAATATTTTATAAACCATATGCTTTGTCCTCCTTCAGAGATACTGATTAGGACAAATACATCTGTCAACACATCATCAGCAACACACCCTCCAGGCAAACAGTAGACCTCTATGTTGTAACACCCACATGAAGTTTTCTTACTTATTGGGAATGATAGTTGTTATAGAAAGACCAAAGAAAACATTAGGCAACCTTCTAAAATGTGATCATTTTGATCTAGGTGGCTTACCCTAACTGTAAAGAATACGGTTTCATTCAAACAGCTTGGAAATAAGTCACCAAATACTGATGTCAACAAGTTAACTAATATCAAGACACAGGCCTTAAACATAATAAAAATGCACTCCTGACTCAACTAAGAACTTTTATACAGTATAATGTACTGAATTTGCAATTTAACCATTCCAATTTAATGGCATAATATTGGTACATTATTTTCCAACAAAATATATACAGTCTTTCATTCAAACACAAAATTACAATTATTATTCATTATGGAAAATATATCATGATTAATTTTTTCCTTATCCAAGAGTGAAGTGGTGATTAAGAGATGATGGATACCAACATGAAATTTAATAAATCTTATTGATGTACAGCTGCCTGCAGAAGTTTTGGTACACATTAGGGTGATTTGGGTAAACATCTAAAACCTTCCCCTAATAGTAAGAGGATTAGATTTTCTGGGTACGGTAGCCTAAGTTTAACAGTACAGTACAGTATATGAAAACAAGGATAACTAGCCCTAATGTTTACTGAAACTTTTGCAGGCAACTATACTAATTGTAAATTTTCATTGACAATACAAATATATGTGCTATTTTCCTCAATTGTTCATTTTCAGGCTGGGAAGGAATTTTTTACGATTACTGTACACTAAACTTTCACTCACCAGAGTCTGAGGGCTGGAGGAAGCTGGATGTGAAGGTGAGGGTGCCAGTAGTGGTAAAGTTACTGAGAATGTGTTGCCTATATTGACCCCATGTCTTATGTCGACTGTCAGTGGGGCTCACCTCTTCCTCTATCATCTTATCTGTCTCCTGGTGATAAATACAGTACATCACCTACCTTAAGTGAAAGAACATAAAATTTGGGAATAATATTTTACTTCACATGGCTGTGGCAATTGGGAAAATTTCAAAGTTTTATTTTTATAAATCAATTCATCATTTCACTTTAATAATCCAGTATTAAGAAGGGATCTAAAGTCTAGGTTGCTGATCAAGTTGCAACCAACAATAGTGCTTACTTTTGAAAACTCTCCCTTACAACTTGGATAAATTCATATTTTCATCTAACTTTCATTTTACCCCTGTAACAGGTACTGTATTCAGATACCTCACATCAAAGTACTTTATGCTTACTTGAGACCCGGCAAATAACATTCTGCTTGAGAGAGGGTCAGGTGCACCAAGGAGGTCACTGAGGGGGTCAGGACCATCCAGAACTGATGACAATGGATCAACCACATTCTGAAAGTTTTTATTATTCTGTTATAAAACAGACACAGAAATTTTAAACCAAAATGTATATCATACTGCATAAAGAAAATAAAAATACTACTGAGGCCAAACTAGGTGAAGCTATAAAATAATTGACCAAAGTACTGTAATGACAAGATGTAAATAAAATTTTGATGTATGTATGACAACAACCAATTTTGTACAATACAGGTACTGTACTGTACACTACTATAAGATTAATAACAGTAGGTTATACACTACACTACCCCCACCCCTTGAAATGGGGTATTGATAATGATGAGGTTAAACACTCCATAAAACTTAACTTACTGATTGAACAGCAGTCTTTGTCTTCTTGTCACGTGAGGGCTCTGCATGCTTTAACACACGTTCTCTCACCTGACATAGCCGCCAGCCAAGGAGGATATAGTGTTAATAAGAGAAAATCAAAGCAATAACATTATTCACCAATTATATTTAAATTGTTTTCAATACCTTAGTAACTGAACTGTAAATTTTCATCTACAAAGACAAAATGCACTGAAATGCATAATTTCAATACAGTATCTTATCATACAAATAATTTTTGTTTTATACAGCAGGTATATCTTATAGCTATAGGCTAGTTGTGGACAATATAGATCAGTTTTTAAAACTGCACATTTCTGTATAAACATATGCACTTGCACATTCATTTTTGCCCTTAATGAAAGGGATCAATAAAGACATGAGTACGGTAACTGAATGGCACTTGGAGATACAAAAATTATTTCCATTACTGTTCACATACTATATCTTGTCAGTATCTGAGGAAAAATAGTACCAGCTATTGTATCCTATGTCACATATATGACCACAAGATATATAACAAATATTACCAACCCCTTGTAGAGGATGACTAGTGGCTTGCTTGCATTCAAGATGTTTCTTTTCTGCCCCCCACTGTCGGTCTTTTATTTTCCTGTTGGAAAGAGTTCATAAATTTTGATACTAAAGTACAATAAAGAGAGACAGAAAAATGGCCACACTGTGACTGAGTGTTAGGTGTCCACTGGCATGAGTAACTAACATAATTTCCTCAGAAACTCCATGTGAGGATGTTACACTTTTAATTGAAGTATGTAACTTTTATTTGACTTACCTGAGAAAACTAGGAGACCTAACCTGGGTACATTGGGCAAACTACCCAGACCTAACCTGGACAAACTACCAGGGCTGTGTAAGATAAAACCTACCGGTATATCACTAATAAAAATTAAAGTAAGATGACATTATATCACGCTGAATATGAAACATCTCATGCACAAAGATTAAGGAAGAACATATGTGGTATTCGTCAACTTGGTAAATATTTACTATATTGCTGTTCTCTATGATGGATTATAACAACATTACCCACTATAAGCCTGATTTATACAAATATAAGATTATTTTTATCGATGGCATTCCCTCAGAAATGCTCCATTTTTAAGATAGGTCATATTCCAATGGGAAATTTGTGAATTAGCCTGACCTGACCTTACCTACCCTAACCTAACCTAGACCACAGCAGACTACCGGGACTTAACCAGGGTAAATTACTGGAAAATTACCGGGACAAACTACCATGACGTAACAAGGGGCAAAAAAGTGTTGCCAGATCCGGCTAGGACCGAGTATTTTGCTCCGGTCATTTCCTGTACTTTACCATCATTATTTCCCGGTAGTTTGCCCAGGTTAGGTCTCGGTAGTCTGCTGCGGTCTAGGTTAGGTAAGGTCAGGCTAATTCAAAATGCCCCATTTGAATATCTTAGAAATGTGAAGGAAATGCCATAGATGAAAATAGTCTTAGAATGGTCTAAATAAGTGGGCAATAAAGGTAGAAAAACTGTACGCGATAACGGCAATTATTTCAATATTTACCAAAATTTCCCCTAATTCCAAAGTACCGCCAAGTTTATTTAATTTTATTGTAAATATAAACCTTCAAAACTTCCCTATTACTTTCCAATTCAGTTGTAGTTAGAAAAATAAACTATGGGTATACTAACGTTAACTAACTTACAAGTTAACTATTACAAAGTTCGTCCAACAGGTAAAATAACTATTTAACTTAGGTATTATTTCAAAGATATAGATATCTTCTATTCTAATAACAATTTAAATTATAATAAACTACAAAACTAATAACTTAACTAAATAAAAGTAATGCAAAGCTAAATAAACTAATACAAAACTAATAAATAAAAATGAATAAATAAATAAAATAAGGGATGCCAGTATTATATTACATTATACATACATACCAGACTACAGCCATCTCTGCCCCACCCTCTAGTCTCAAAATATGTAAGATAAATGAATAATATGAATAATAAAATGTTGACAAGAGGCCAGTGACATTCCACCTACACCGCCCCCGTCACACACTTTATTCAGCCATCATAAGTATAAATGTTTACATATAGTTTAGGTTATGGAATATTAAACTATTACCAACATATCCTTGTTATTTTTTATAAGCGGTAAGATGGGTGATTATGATAGTTTTTTATGTATTTATTTATTTGAAATTAACTTTATATAAAACATCCCTTCCTCCCCACATGTCGGGAAATAAATGTCTGCCATGCCTATACTTTCTTATGCATTATTAATATATTGATATATTGGAGTACAATGATTCCTCCAAAATATGCCAGGAAACAGGACCAGGAGTTAAAGATGAATAAAAATAATGACGGCCTACTGTTGCCTGGAATAGTTTGGAGGACCAGCAGATGAATAAAAAAATTATGATGGCCTAGATGTTGCGTGGAATAGTTTAGAAGTTTGGAGGAATTAGTTACTCCAGATTTACCCACACTGTACTACCACCTTAATTAAATTTCTTGTTCCCTCTCGGTGTTCGTTTCATTCCTCATTACATTATCTCCTTTTTTATTCTTCGGTTAAATATTTATGGGTCGTATGCAAGAACATTGATGGTGTGGTACTGGTACGATGGTCTGTTGTTTGTCTTGACTCTATGGAATCATCGTATTGGTACCACAACATCATATACACCACCAATTAATTAAAGTTCTTGGCCCTATATCTGAATAAACCATGAGGGGAATAATTCTCAAAACTGAAAAAAAATACCATATTGTAAAAAACAACTTTATTGATCAACATCATTAATTCAGTAACATTAAAACTCCTTTAACAATGAGTGTTTATACTTGCAAACACTATAAAGTAACAATGTGAATTCATGCCTTTATAGTGATGCTGTATTTACCCTGAACAAATTGTTAAATTAATAAAACTATAACAACGTAACACTGAGGAAGCCCACAATCACAGAATAATTTATAATGGATAGACACTTCATTCATCTTGCACTTCAATATAGTAATTTGTATGGTACTGTAATGGTTAATAATAACAACACTTAATTAATGATGGAAGACTAGCCTGTGACACACCACCATGCAGCACCATATAAGGCCAAAGTTATATTGTATTTTAACCTTCACATACTTACTTCTTGTGTTGTGCTGTATCTGATATTATGTATATACAGGATGATTGGCCCGTATTCAAGAACGTTCGTGGTACATACAAACAAACAATGGCGTGGTACTGGTACGATGGCACCGTTATTTGTCTATAGAGCCATCGTATCGGTACCACGCCATCTTATGCACCAACCACGAATGTTCTTGCTTACGGTCCATTGATTCAAGCACCACCTGCTGGATATCTGTAGTTGCACCATTTGGATTAACATTGTACCCAACAACATGCTACATTTACCCAAAATTAAATATAGATTTATTGTAAATTAGTCACCTCGAGAAGGAAGCCCTTGAAAACCAGTTGTGGTTCTGAGACAACATATTAATTATTAGGTAGTGAAAAGTCTTTGGTGTTGATGTTGAGAAGCTCTAAGATACAAACAGCCAGGGTGTAGTATTATGTTTTTATCAATATTGAATGCTATGAAACCAACCAATATGGTAGCCTACAGTATGTTGGGAAAAATACAAAATCTTCTATTCTATTTCATTCATCATACCCCATCTACTTTTTCTTTTATTATGACTGTACTGTATATGATGAGGTGAGGTTAACATAGAAGCCAGTGAGGTGCAAGGCATAAAGATGGATGGATATTGGTGAGTGAGTAAGGATATAAGGAATCTAAGGAAGTTGAGGGCTCTTTGAAGGAGTTATTGGGAATTTTGTGGATCAATGGGAGTCCACAAAGGGTAGCCCATGTTTATCCAGGTGTATATGGAAGCAATACAAATCTAGGGATGTTAATGGGATGTACAAAATTACAGGGTTCTTCCATAAACAAATCAAGAAGGGAATTAAAAGGAAATAAGAATCTTAATGACTGGACAAATCATCAAGGATAAAAAAATTGAGTAGTTTTTGCACTGCAAATAAAAAAAGGTTCATGAGAAAATCTAAAATCAAGACAGTAGTGCTGTATACAGGAAAGAGAATATGTAGAAATGATATAGGAGACTAGTACCGTATGTCATTTGTGTATGGACTGTGCATAAGGAAAATATAACAAATGGGATGTTCGATTCTTACAATTTTGAACTTTTTAGTTCCGCTATTATTTCATAGTCACAACAGCAGTCATAATTTTATATTCAACTGCAGGTTCTAATCCCTTTACAAAAGGGGAGTAACAACCAGGAAACCCATAACTATGCTGGCTGTAAGGTCATAGTGGGAGTGGGTATGTTGGAGGAGTGTACAGTATGTGGAAAGAATGGCTATACTGTATTTGACTATGTGTGATGAGTTTCTGCATTTACCAATGATGATACAGTGACAGGATGTTAACATTTGAAATATATGTAATAACATTATTATTTACACCCTATTTAATGTGTGCCTCCTGGTCTGACTGGATATGAACCAAAGACAGTGATGTTCTCTTCCAATCAATCTTAAGTAAGGGTGATTTTCACTATCAATTAGCAATCCATTACATATTTCTATACTGTCATTAGCTTTTACATTGTCTATTGTAATTAACATACATTTTCATTCAGTCTGAGATTCTTCATGATACATCACTTTGTGGAGGCTAAAATTTCAGTTCTTAAAACACTTCATCCACTACAGCAATATCCCGAGTATTTTCTCTCACTTCATTATATTATTTTCCTACACTATTTACAATACTTATGTTGTTGATATACCGGTAATATTCAAGTTATATACATCATGTATTTACATAAACAAATAATATCTACGGCCAATTAATGACATTTTAGAAGGATACCAGAGGCATTACAATGGGCAGGGTAATAGTTAACTGGTGCATCTTGATTACTCTCTTAAGAAACTGACATATCAGTAACTTGACAGCCTGACCCACAGGTTGAAACTACAGGCTGTATGCAAAAACGAGCATGGTGTTGACAAAAGTACAGTACAGGTACTGGTACGATGACTTTACACATAGTTTGTCTTGGGAGTCATCGTACCGGTACTACCACATCGTCAACATCATGTGGCCCTACATCACACAAAAGGTGACAGGTAACCTCTTTGTATAATTCATCTTAGAGTTTGATGTTTTGTATTATTCTGTTAAGTTCTGTCATCTGGGATACTCCTAACCATCCCATAATCCATCTTAAATACCCTTACTCTGTCTTGGACTTAAATGTATCAATCATTTTAGACCTGACAGTGGGGATGCTCCAGATTCTGAGTGAAAGCAAAGAACCAAGGATGGATCCGGCCCAGTACACCAGGATGTGTTCAGTGTTGGTGTGGCCACTGCAGCTCCACTTGAGGCCCGTTGCCAGGACTGGGTTGAAGTAACCACCTGAATAGTCAAATGCTGCAACAAACAAATAGTGAGGGTTACTGAATGTATAGCTGAGACGACAATTTCATTACTTAATGGTAATCAAGACAATATGCCACCCTTTACATTAATAGTATCATGTTGTTGTAATGAGAATAAGGTATGTACAGTATTCTTGGGTAGAGATTTCTCACTGTACTTCAACAATTTGCTTAGTGTTATAATAGTAAATTAGTGGAATCTACATTGAAACTATGTTGTGTGAGATCTGTCTCTGCAAGACTGTACATAGGTACACTGCATATGATGGAAAATGTACAGTAGAGATATAATACAAAGATAACCAGATATACAGTGAAAGGGTAAGTTAATTTTGTCCTTAGAAAAAATGAGGTAAATTACCACTTACCGAGGATAACCATGGAAGTAGCAAAGAACGAGTCAATAGCAGAGGCGAACTTTGGTTCAATCAGGCCTAAGGCTCTGGAGACAAGGCGGCAGGCACAGGTGAGGAGGCACTCAACGATGAAGCCAATGATGACTGGAACTTGCAGGTCTGCTGTACAATCATCAATCCCTCGACCCATATGAGTCGCGGCCAACTCCATCATCCAGAGTCTCTTCACCCATCTAGAAATATAACCTGTTTATTCTATCATTCTATATATAATCTCATAAACACCAACTCTTTTACAGTGTTTAGAACTTGCTGTGTTTTTCCTGGCAATACTGTATTCATCCATGTACTGAACTGTCTGTTTTGGACATGCAATAACAATAAATGAAAAACCTTATACATGTATCTCCAAGTAGAGGTCCTGAGGAATTCAAAAACGTAATACTGTAATACCAACATTTAACTGTTTCATCTGGCACATCAATTAATACATTGTCTAGGCCTACTATGCATCAATATATACATATATATTTTGTTGTGTGTAGCTAATGTAGTCGTGGACGATAATAATCATTCACATTAGGGTAACTCATGTAAATGTTTGACAACTTCCCTTGGTTTGTCAGCTGAGAAACTTTCCAATCCAGAGGTTAAGCATTATCTTCTAGTTTATTACAAGCAACAACTCACTATTTAAAACAATAACATGATATGAGAACGTGAAAACAATAGTCAGCAATTTGTTTGAGTTTTCCATATGTATATAAACTTATATCGACGACTGTACAGTACTTCCAATCCCCACCTGAAGGAGGCCAGACCGCCCACCACCTGAGAAAGTATTTTGAGGACGACATGGACTGGGTTGGTGCCTTCCTCCACGTACTCTTCTATCAGACTATAAGGGCAGGCCGTGGCAGTACCCCAAGATTGTCCCCACCAGATGGTCATAAGGAACAGATACACTCCATAACAATACACACCATAGTTGTCAGCCACTGTAAGATGGGACACAAGTGAGTGATGTTGGTAAAGGTTTTGATGGATGAATATTACTAGTACAGTACAGTACAGTATTTATTAACGAGGTAGAAAATAGTACATTACCATATATAAAATGTGATGATATTACAATAATGTTTTGGTGGCTGAATATTACTAGTACAGTATTTTTTAACGAGGAATGTGATGATAATACTGTAATGTACAATAAATATCATAATGTTATCCCAGTTAGATGAAATGGTATGTGTGGATTCCTAAGAGTTGATTCAGTGTAGTTCCTAATAAGAGTTGATTCTGTTGACACATACAGGACACTGGGTCTAATTGAGTCGCTACCATATCATGTTCTTTATTGTTCTGTAGAAATCCATGGACAGTCAAGGCATTTTCTCTTAAGATTTATGAACTCGTTGCTTCGAACTTTTTAAATAGCGGCCATTGAGGGTTTTTAATTATGTACAATGATAGATGCCATTTATTTGCCAACTCCTTCGCTTATTTTGTATCAAGATAATACTGTATATCCTTAAGGTTTAGGGGGAGATCCTCTTGTTGGTAAATTAAAAGGTCTCTGATTCCTCCAAACTATGCCAGGAAACAGACACCTTCAATGGTACTAATAGGGGATCTGTTTAGTGGCATAGTCTGGAGGAATCACAGATACCTTCCAATTCACCATCAAGAGAATCTCCCATTAACAACATTTTTATTATTTCTATAAAAAAATTCTACTTCACAATGAAGAAACCCATTTTCATGACATCTGTGTAGAATGCTAACAGACTGTGAGGCCTTAATTAACACCAAACCAAATACTTCTTAGGAATATTGTCCACTCTAACGAGGATATAAATGATCGGAATGTATAGAACGAGGCGAGTAAAGTAAAATATTTCTCACCAATAATGAGTTAATTAAGTAAAACAATTCTCACCAATAAAATGAAGTAAAAACCTTGCTCACCAATAATTAGTTCGTAAATAATGAGTTAAGTAAAACAATTCCCACCATTAATTCCTCACCAATAAAATAAAGTAAAAACCTTCCTCACCAATAATTAGTTCGTAAATAATGAGTTAAGTAAAACAATTCCCACCATTAATTCCTCACCAATAAAATAAAGTAAAAACCTTCCTCACCAATAATAAGTTCGTAGCAAGCACCACACATCTCCGCCGCGGCCACCAGTTCCAGAAGACAACCCTTCAGCAGTTGGCTCTGGATCATATCAGACAGACGACCTCGGATGACATGAGACAAAGCCAGCTGAGTGGCGATGGTCAGGGAGGACACCACGATCGACATCTTTAGTATTCTGCATTGGGGGAAGGAGGGAAAAGGGACACTCATTATATTTTATTCACCACTGTTTACAATAATGTGCTATACTAAAAGATTTATGTTACGTAATCATTCATGTTTGTTGGTAATTACTCGTTTGTTTGTTTGTTTTATGTAGGGTATGTAATTAAATATGTTTGTTTTACGTATATGTTATGAAATTGATGGTGTTTGTTTTGTAAAGGGTATGTAATCAATCATGTTTGTTTGACGAAGGGTATGTAGTCACTCATGCTTGTTTGTTTGTTTGTTTGTTAGTTCATTTCATGTAGATCAGTATTGTCTTATCACCACATTTTGAAGGCCCTAGCAGTGATCCCTTGATGGTTAAAATGCTGTCATGTTGCACAACTAAATAAAATCGTCTCGAGTTCGTCGATACTCTATTAGCCTATTCGATCACTGTGAAACGAAAGTGATGCGACAGTAGGACTATATAAAAATCGTCTTGTGTTCGTCGATACTCTGTTAGCATAGGCCTATTCGATCACTGAGAAACGAAAGTGATGCATGCGACAGTAGGACTATATATAACAGACTATATACAAATTGTATTGTAGGTCAATCCTTCCTTTGGTTGCTGTAAGACACCTCCTCTTTGTTTACTACCACTAACACGACTTGTAATAATGTGGACAATATAATACTGTACGAGTTGGACCACGTACCTCCTGCCACAGACATACACAGAGGGAGAACTGATCAAGGTGACCACAGTGCCTAGTAGCTGAGTGAGGCAGAAGAGAAGCACAGGTCTATATTACATTATGTCATTATTTACGCCACTACAAATTAGATATCAGTGTTCCGTAACAGATGGTGGTGGTGGTGGTGGAATTAACAGGGCTTCTTATTATACATAGGTCTGTAGATACTGTTGTTGCAGGCAAGGACGTCCTGTTCTTACTACCTATTTGTATGAGTGTGTGTGTGTGTGTGTGTGTTGTAACATAGAGGAAAAGGATATACAATACCCTCTGTGTGTGTGTGTGTGTGTGTACCTATAGTTGTAACATGCAGGAAAATGACGTAAAGTACTGTATACGTGTGTGAGTATGTGTGTTGTAACATTAAGAAAAAGGACATACAATACTCTGTGTGTGTGTGTGTTGTAACATAAAGGAAAATTACATACAATACAGTGTGTGTGTGTGTGTGTGTGTTGTAACATAAAGGAAATTTACATACAATACAGTGTGTGTGTGTTGTGAATGAACATACCAGTACCAAAAAAAAAAAAAAAAAAAACCACACACACACCAACTTGTATCTGTATAAAGAGCACCTCAGTGATTGAATTATATCACGCTGAACACACACACAAACACATACACACACACACAGCAACACAACATCCATGAGAAACCGAAGCATTACACAACACCTACCATATATCATTCATTACGTAAGAATGATAATATAAATACATACATACATACATAGAGGGTGGGTTATCATAATTATTCTCAGCATAGACTATACTACTTCTAGATAGCCTACATGAGTTGGTATAGCCTAATGTTGGCCACAGGAATTCTTACACAGGCTACATACAAAGAGAGGCTATTATTCTATTATTTTACCACACTTGTTATTCCTTCATGGTACGGTTGGCCACATGAATTCTTACACAGGTTATATGGAAAGATGAGAGGCTATTATTCTGGAAGTACTGCAATGAATGGTATATCAAGTGACTAGCCTAGGTGATTACAAAACAACAGACCTATTAATAATGTTGTATTGTAGTTACGAGCCTAGTCTTACATTTTCTATATGTTGTAAACCCTCGAAAACAACAGCGTGTGTACGAAATTCTTGTGGCCAATAGCACAGTTGAACAAGTAGAAAGTGCAAGAAAAATCCGACTGTATTTGACAACATCTTCACCAGTACTCAAAGTTCAACCAACCATGTTCCACTTTACATTGGCTTTGGATTATCAGTTATTCATTCATAAATATACGAGGGAATATACTACAAAAAACTGCCACATGTTGCCATATACAGCCACATTTTTCTTGCACTTTCTACTTGCTCAACTGTACATACAATCTACCATATAAGTTTTGAACCATATATCAATACCATATCGAAGTCTCCAAATTATATACTCCGATATAAATTAATAAGCATATATTTTATCCAAGACGATATTATACATTACTAAATTAAACTTTCACAACTGCAATTGATTATTATGATAGGCTATATATACGTGTTGTTGATGTAGTAAGTAAGCACAATGGTTTTATGTTATGAGGAGCCCCTGATGTATAATGCTGACAGTACAAGAATAATCTCTGAAGAAAAAAAGAGATATATACAGTTTACCCCAATCAATAAATCATTATCAAAGTTTCTCTATATTCAACTGTCCCTCTTTTCCTTTTATTTCCTTCCTGCTTGCTGTCACACCTCTCTATCACATTTTTCTGGCGTTATAGGACCTCGATGTTGCGGCGCCTAATATCCATCAATCAATCAATCAATTCTCTATATTCCTTCGAGACAGAACAAGTGATGAGAAGGGTCAGAAATTTATGTGTATTTGTGTATGTTCAGTAAAGCATTATATGTAGCCTAGTCGTAATACAGTAAATAATTATATGGATATCTATCTGAGTTACATAAGTGTTGTTCTTTTCTCCTTGCATTTATGGCTTCCCTTCCTCCCTAGCCTATACATATTCATCATCAGTCTAGTAAGAAAGGTGGTGTCGGGAGGTGGACTTGTTGGTCAGCTGTATCGCCTGTATGACAAGTATTCGGGCGGGTAACACGAAATGCAGTTTGTATAATGTAGTCTGTAGTGATTGAACTTTCTCTAACCAGGAATATTTAACATTTCCCGGACAAAATGAAAAGTAACAAAAACAAAACAAAAAGAAATTCCTTGGATCCTCCAGTTTTGTAAGCAGCTCTCGATCTACAGACTGTCCTGATGCAAGTTAGTTGTTATAGACATTTTACCACACTTATTATACCTCCATGGTACTGTTGGCCACATGAATTCTTACACAGGTTATATGAAAAGCTGTCATTATTCTGAAAGTACTGCAGTGAATAAACTACCAATTAAGTGATTCGGTAATTAGCAAAACAATAAACCTAATAACAATGTTGTTGTTGTTGTTGTATTGCAGTTACGTAGTTTTACATTTTCTATATATATGTTGTATATAAACACTGGAAAACAAGAAAGTGTGTACGAATTCTTGTGGCCAATTGTACATTCATGGTCAAAAGTCCGGCAACCTGGTGAATAAAGGCGAGCCATTTGATTCAATCTTATGAATCAATATTGCAGACACCAACAGCTATAGTTTTGGATCATTTTTCGAAGCCATCTCATTGGAAGGTGTTGTAGGACTATTGACCGTGACTGTACCACTGACGACCCATTGCATCCCCAGCAAAAAAAAAAAAAAGTTCTGTATAAACTGACTAGTCTACCATCAACAAGACAGTTTTCTAAAGACGAATCACAGTTTGTTAGTTTATACAGTGGTGGTGATCATTGGCTACATTGACTGTCACGGTTTGATCCGTGGTCATAACGTAACGTACGTAAGTAGTAGGATGCTAAATATTATATATTTATTAACAAAGGGACACCACGTGTATGGGAATTTCCATTCAGTCAAGTCAGGAAGACAGAGACAGAGAATTTTGAAATATAGGAGTGCTGGTACCTGGTAATTAAGGAAGGTCATGTCAGGTCAGGTGAGGTCGAGTACCCACTCACTCCATCCCGTGTCTGGAGTCATTGCTACAAATTTTGCATTAATAACTATGCTATGGAGGCATTTATTACTTATTAAAATTGATTTTGAAGTGGAAGGGAATCATTTGCAAGCAGTTGCATGTTATGGGAAAAGTGATTTGCATGTATAACTAGGTATGAGTGACAACATGTAAACGTAGTCAAGGACTAGGCTATGCGAACACATGAGAGGGAGGACAAGCATGGCCGACAGTTGGGCCAGGTAGAAAAAAGGTTAAATGGGGAGGAGTCAGAAGGGTAATTAACCTCCACCACCCTTGTCCTGATTTTTGAAAATATATTTAGTTGGTAGCTAGACACTCGACGAAGAACACACCTCGTATCCAGCCCTCGTTGCTTTGCCTAGGGGCCTATAGTTTTAACGTAACGTCGAAATTGTTTAATTACTTTTTCACAAGACTTATTGTTAATTAACTCACTATTCATTCGCTAGACGAGAATCAGTAAGGTGTCATTTTATAGGTGAGGAGAGGGCTGGCAGGAATTTACGAGTGTGTGTGTGTGTACGAGGGACAGTAAACGAGTGTGAAATTGACATTGAAATATACCAACTGGGTTGCTTGATTTCCATTACTATTACGATAACGTAATTACCGTCTCCTGTGTGTACGAGGGGAAGTGCTAGCTCGTGATAAGTATATTAAAGTAAAGTAATATTACTGTTCCACGTGTACGCGTATGAGCGATAGTGGCCTAGCAGCACGTGTGGAGAGGAGCGAAGCGACGAGGAGTAAGTACCGTACGTATATAGCTATCTATTGGAGCGTGAACGGAAGTGTGTGTGTGTGATTTTCTGATTGAATTTAATTATTCATTTTGTTGGCTTGGAATTTATTAATAAATAGAGAAAATTGTCATTTTGTGTTGTAATTGACCATTATTGCATGCTCTATAATCATACATATATAGCAGGACGAACCCAGAAATAAATTTATTGTGTTGGAGGGAAGGATACAGGGATTAACTCTGGGTAACTCGCTGCAGCCAACCAACGAGATTACATATTTCCAGCAAGGTAAGCTTTGGTAATTATTATAAAGCTACGTTTATTGATATCTACCAGTCCACCCCCACATAATTGGCTCCCAACGTGGGGCCTGCTCTTTGTATTAATTCCAGTCACACACGCGCACACCTTCACGAGTAGATAGGTTACGGTTGTCCAGGAATTAAGGCAAAGGAAATAATAGAAAATATTTTAAAATGTATACCGTAGCGGAATTGATGGAGGAAGCCCGAAGCTTGGGATATACAGATACAGTCGAGATTCGACAGTACGTAGAGCGTCGTCAAGAGGAAGACAGGCTCGAAAGGTTGAGTCAGAGAGAGGCTGAAAAGGAACAGAGAGAGGCAGAAAAGGAAGAGAGAGAGAGAGAGCATGAAAGAGAAAGATGGGCACACGAACAGAAAATGGCGGAACTGCAAGCACGAGTGAATGGTAGTCAAAGCAGTATTGCAAGCTCGACTACAGTAACTCCGAGACTACAACTGGCGAAGTATGTAGAGGGAGACGAAATTGAACCGTTTATTGAGAGGTTCGAGATGCTTGCAGACACATACGTCTTTAGTGACGATGTGAAGAAAATAGAGTTCCTTAACCTGTTCGATGGTAAAGCCCTTAGTATCCTCTACCGACTCGATCCTGACACCAGGAATTATGCGAGCATGAAAAAAGCTCTGTTACAAGCATATGGGGTGACGGTCGATGATGCACGGAAGCAGTTTTTGAGTGCTTCCTTGCAAGATAAAGAGACCGTTGCACAGTTTAGTGCACGTCTCGCTAGCCACCTGGATCAGTGGTTTGATAAGGCCGAAACACCCAAGACGCTGGAGGGGATAAAGGATTTGTTGCTTCGCACGCAACTGGAGAAGTCGTGTCCTCCAGAATTGTCGGCCCAGATTAAAACCCATAAGATTAATTGCCTCAAGGAAATGGTGGAAATGTCGGATGCACATTTTACCGCATACGGTTACCACACGCGGGTTCAGTCGTGTGAGAATATTACTCAGTTAAATAAGCCTTCCCAAGACTCTGCTGGTTCATATAATAAATCGAGTAATAATGATTATTCACAGCAGCAGAGTCAGGTTGTACGTCAACAACCTAATCCTCTCTTTAATCACGCCAAGAAACAAGGCAATAATTATTATTCTCAGCAGTCAAGTCAGTACCGTTACCAGGGGAGAAGTAACGGGAAGAGTTATAATAATAACCATGGTGGTAATAAGGGTTATTATCAGCGATCGGCTGCTGCTACATATACGTATAGTGAACCACAGTACCCAGCTGTAGGTACGGCAGCTACGGCTAGCGCTGCTGGGGAAACTCCCGAGGGTGGAGAAGGATATACCCAGCAGACGACGGAAGCTGGTCAGGGTGAGAAGGATGAAGGGTTACGTATTCACGGGGACCATCGGTGGTTTAAAGGGAAGTGCTAGCGTTGGGGCAGACCTTATGTCACGGTTGCCTGAGGAAAATTGAGCGAGTAATTAATTATGGGTTATAGTTAGGATTAAATTACTCGTTTTATTGTTATCTTCGAGTGCAACGAGCACAAACCCTTTATCCAAACTCAGATTGGGGTTCACCTCGGTCTGATGTTTGGATATTGCATTGGGTCTTCCAAGACTTGGGTTTCAGCGGTTATCCCTGACTCGAGTCTTGGATGATTAATTAATATATATATATTGCCTTACAGGAATTGATGGCAGTTGGATGGTCTCCAGAATAATTTTTTGCATTTTTATTATTACATATTATGTAACAATGACACAATGTATTACATACACCACACTTATATATTGTTTAAATGTGTACTATTGGTACTAGACATTACCAGGTATAATTATTCTTGCCACGGAGTTTCTCCTTAGATTTTAAAGTTAAAGTAACTGTTAGGAGTTTTTCACTCATTGGCAAAAATAAACACTTAACTGGTATTGAGTCATGACACATACAAGAATGAGTGAAGTGTGAGTGAGTTATTATTGTAATAGTTATACATGCAAAGACGTCATTACCACTTCATTATTTTATTAAACATTGCATAGAGCAATGTCTCTTCTGTGTGTGCGAATGTCACGGTTTGATCCGTGGTCATAACGTAACGTACGTAAGTAGTAGGATGCTAAATATTATATATTTATTAACAAAGGGACACCACGTGTATGGGAATTTCCATTCAGTCAAGTCAGGAAGACAGAGACAGAGAATTTTGAAATATAGGAGTGCTGGTACCTGGTAATTAAGGAAGGTCATGTCAGGTCAGGTGAGGTCGAGTACCCACTCACTCCATCCCGTGTCTGGAGTCATTGCTACAAATTTTGCATTAATAACTATGCTATGGAGGCATTTATTACTTATTAAAATTGATTTTGAAGTGGAAGGGAATCATTTGCAAGCAGTTGCATGTTATGGGAAAAGTGATTTGCATGTATAACTAGGTATGAGTGACAACATGTAAACGTAGTCAAGGACTAGGCTATGCGAACACATGAGAGGGAGGACAAGCATGGCCGACAGTTGGGCCAGGTAGAAAAAAGGTTAAATGGGGAGGAGTCAGAAGGGTAATTAACCTCCACCACCCTTGTCCTGATTTTTGAAAATATATTTAGTTGGTAGCTAGACACTCGACGAAGAACACACCTCGTATCCAGCCCTCGTTGCTTTGCCTAGGGGCCTATAGTTTTAACGTAACGTCGAAATTGTTTAATTACTTTTTCACAAGACTTATTGTTAATTAACTCACTATTCATTCGCTAGACGAGAATCAGTAAGGTGTCATTTTATAGGTGAGGAGAGGGCTGGCAGGAATTTACGAGTGTGTGTGTGTGTACGAGGGACAGTAAACGAGTGTGAAATTGACATTGAAATATACCAACTGGGTTGCTTGATTTCCATTACTATTACGATAACGTAATTACCGTCTCCTGTGTGTACGAGGGGAAGTGCTAGCTCGTGATAAGTATATTAAAGTAAAGTAATATTACTGTTCCACGTGTACGCGTATGAGCGATAGTGGCCTAGCAGCACGTGTGGAGAGGAGCGAAGCGACGAGGAGTAAGTACCGTACGTATATAGCTATCTATTGGAGCGTGAACGGAAGTGTGTGTGTGTGATTTTCTGATTGAATTTAATTATTCATTTTGTTGGCTTGGAATTTATTAATAAATAGAGAAAATTGTCATTTTGTGTTGTAATTGACCATTATTGCATGCTCTATAATCATACATATATAGCAGGACGAACCCAGAAATAAATTTATTGTGTTGGAGGGAAGGATACAGGGATTAACTCTGGGTAACTCGCTGCAGCCAACCAACGAGATTACATATTTCCAGCAAGGTAAGCTTTGGTAATTATTATAAAGCTACGTTTATTGATATCTACCAGTCCACCCCCACATTGACAGATAAGTATTGTGTTTATAAATCTGGTGTAAACATGATCAGGTAAATAAGGAATCATTAGGTGTATAAATATATAGGATGTACTGTAGTTGTGTCAGGGGGTCATTTCTCTTTAGTATGAACCTTTATTTGTCGGTAATTAACGCATGGATGGACAACAATTAATTCATTCTGTCTCTCTCTCTCTCTCTCTCTCTCTCTCTCTCTCTCTCTTTCTCTCTCTCTCTCTCTCTCTCTCTCTCTCACCCAAACAGACCAAAATACACTATTGATATACTTCTAATTACGATGCTACACTATTTGTATAGGCTACAGTCATTTTATAACTTACTGTCTAACTGAAATCTTCTATAATTATATTTTAGTCTAACATTTATATTAACAAGGAATTAATATTTATTTTTCAACCAGTACTTTTCACTCTACAGGGATACATTACACTCAAAGAAATACATATTCAAAACAGTGCTTAAAGTTACTATAAGAAGAGGAAAAGTTGTGTCTAAACAGTGCTGATTCAAGTTACTAAAAAGTGCTTATATTGTCGCTACACTGAGGCTACACATGTGTTGTAGTGCAGGTGCTGAGACAAGGAACAAGTGCTGTGCTGTGCTGTGCTGTGCTGTGCTGTGCTGTGCTAAGCCACTTGGTTAATTAATCTCCGTGACAGACAGTAATCATCAGCCATCAGTATGCTTTATAAACACAAGTGTGAATAATTTGAATGGGTGTTTAAATGGATAAAGAGTTACATGTAATGATATCAATCCAATGTTGCCAAACCATTTGTATCGTATGACTTGTAGGATAATCATCAACTTACATTTTATACTACAACTTACTGACCATGAAGGGCTTGTGGGTTTCAACATGTAAGTACACCAAAACAAGCCAGAAAGAAAATAATGTCACTAGTAAAAATATTGAGTATACGGTACCTCTCTGGCCTTCATTGTTGACATAATACCCATACAGTATTAAAGCAACTTGGATAGGCTAAAGATGTGTACTAGATATCTTACATACATACAGTTTACTACACTTGGTAACGCATTTAGTAAATAGGAAGGAGATGACAACTAGTCCATCACGTAAGACTACAACCTAGAAAAGAAAATCTAAGTCGCTGTGCAGAAAGATACAGTATAAACGATACACATATCAGCCTATAATTATCAGTGCAGCAAGTGTCGTGAATGAGTCGTGATATGGTGAAGCCAGGCATTAGTGAGGTGACAATCATGCCTTCCTTCACCTTTGCCAACTATCCAACACACCGGGTCACACTGTGGCTGCATGTAATGAGAATGTAAACACCACACTGGAAATGAAAACAAAAAGGCTGAAGTGTCGGCGGCAATGTGGTGTGTGTATGGTTGGTGCTTGACGGTCCACCCACACAACGTTCATTAATTATTGTGTTGGAAAGCTACAGTAGGCTAGATGAAAGTGAACTGAGAATACTGTACTTAACATTGGTACCATCTGGAAGTTGTTTAAAATCATTTATACTGATGCAAAACTTTAAACAAAACAGAATTACAGCCAGCATAATCTCCTACAGTGTCAGTCAATGCAGCTAAAACCAAAACCATTGAATCATATCCTACCTACCAACAGATTAACTAACATTGAATGGGTGACAACGGACCGCAGTACAACACACACATCACATATAGGCTAACATAAATGAGACAGCAATAACACATCTTGTTCTACAGGTATCCATCCATTCACTAGAGTGCTGACGAGGGAAGGAGGTGGTGTTGTGGTGCTAGAGGGGCTGAGTTGTATGGTTGTGCTAGGAGGGGCTGAAATGTATGGTGGTGCTAGGGGTGCTGAGATGTATATATGGTGCATGGTGGTGCTGACAATAACAATCATAGCTGGTGTGTTGAGGCTGCGATGCGACACTGAAGAAGCTCCTCCCTCGTTCCCTTTTTACCTCAGCTCCTGTACCATATGGCCCTTCAGGAGTCAGCTGATGGTGGTGGTGACGGTGGTGGTGGTCGTGGTGTTTGCCCATACAGTTGGTGACACCGCAGGGCCTCCAGCTGTTTATTCTCCATACCCAGGTGGTCGTGGTGATGATGATGGTGGTGGTCGTGGTGATGATGGTGGTGGTGGTCGTGGTGATGATGGTGGTGGTCGTGGTGATGATGATGGTGGTGGTGGTGGTACAAATTCATAATGGCTCGGGTGTGGACGGACTCTATAGCCTATAAGTCTCTCATTATCACAGATCAGTCGAGGTCAGTATTACAGGTTAGTAGAAGAGGTCAGTGTTGTTACAGGTAATGAATTAAGGTGGCATGATGTGTGATCCCAGAAGACCCACACACATCTCACGTCGCCTATTTTGTTAAGGGGTTATATAGGCTAGTACAGTGTTGTTGGTGGTAAAGCTAAAGCAATTGATTAAGGTACTACAATCTATTCCACGGTAGCAACTGGCCACCATTATTATTGTTCATCTGGTCCTGTTTTCTGGCACTCAAACTTTGGAGGAATCACGACACTCCACTGTACAAAAAGCATACAACTCCATCATAGGTAAAATAAGTGTTGGATAATCTTCCTTCGTCCCTCTCCCACACTTCCCTCACGAATATCTGTACAAATACGATATGGGTAAACAAAGAAATGTTATAATGTAATGAACAACATGGTATGAACAGGATTCTTTATTGACAAACGTTTCACTGCTGTTTCTTCATGTCAGAGGGATAGAAAAATACGTTGTTGTTGTTGTTCTTCCTCTTCTTTAACCATTCTGTCAAGTTAACGTTCTTTTTAATGGGAGATTTAGTGGTTGGTGAATTAGAGAGCTAGTGCTTCCTTCAAACTATGCCAAGAAACAGTCGACTTTAATACTACTAATAGGGATTCTGTTCTGTGACATGATTTGGAGGACACAGTAGCCCTCCAATTTACAGTCGAAAAATATTTACAACAGAAAAAAAAATAAGGGTGGGGGGTACACAACGAAATATGATGAAATGTTACGTCGAGTTATATAGGCAAGATTCCCCCCCAGGCGTATACTGCATCAGGAAACACTGAGGTCTGTCTAAGTGTTTGGGTCGATGGTAGTGGTGGTGGAAGGAAGGGAAGCTCGGACTCCTCCTCCTCTCCTTCCCTCCCTGCCTCCTATTCTTCATGTAACCCTGGCTAACACCCCAACCTGACCCTTCCTCCCTCTTATTCTTCATGAAACCCGTTTAGGACCCCATCCTGACCCTTCCTCCCTCCTATTCTTCATGTAACCCTGGCTAGGACCCCACCCTGACTCTTCCTCCTTCCTACCCTTCATGTAACCCTGGCTAGGACCCCACCCTGACCCTTCCCATCCTCCCTTCGTTCTCATATTCCGTTCTCATAGGACTCCACCACCCTCCCCATCATCCTCCCTATATCCCATCTCCCTCTTCTTCCTTCCTCCTCCTACCCCTTCCAAGACTCCACCCTGACCCTCCCTGTCCCATCCAGCCAGATGGATTAAGGACCCTGGGATCGTGTATGAAAATAGAAGACTTCTGATTCCTTCTGACTATGCCTTGAAACAAGCTCCATCCTTATAGGTGATGTTTCGTGGCACTATTTGAAAGACTCACTTTCATTTATCTCCAATTTTATGACTACATCACAGGGTCCCTTAAGGGGGTACATTAGAGTGACTTGTGTGTGTGTGTGTGTGTGTGTGTGTGTGTGTGTGTGTTTGTGTGTGTGTGTAGGATTAGAGGTTTGGGTTAAGGTTAAAAAAATATATATATATACAGTATATATAGGATTACGGCTTGGTATTAGGATGTAGACCATATAGTTTGGAGAATGGTGATGTAAGAGAAAAGTTTAAAGAGGATATACCCGAATGAAAAGGGAGGTTATATAGGAGGAAAAACTGTAAGAGGGGCAGAGATAAATAAAAGAGAAGATACAGGAAGGGAAGGAATGAGAAGCAGCAGGAATTAAGAAGAAATTATGGTAGACAGAAATAAAAGAGAGAATGCAGAAAGGAAAGGAATGAGAAAAGGATGTCAAATTGTGATAGTGATAGTGGAAGGAAGGAAGGAAAGAAAAGAGGTAGGAAGAAATGAAGAAAGAAAAAAAGGAAGGAAAATAGGTAGGAAGAAATGAAGGAAGGAAGGAAATTAAAGAGGGCAGAAATGAGAAGCGAAAGGAATGATAAAACGAAGGAACAGAGAAAGAAATGAAGGAAGGAAAAGAGGAATGAAGTAAAGTAAAGAAATGTTTGTTATTGTTATGATGAGTTGTATGGAGTCTAACGTAGCCTAAACTCTAAACAATACAAGACAACAGAAAGAGCCTCTAGCCTAGGCCTACTCTTATATTGAAGGAGTCATATGAGTCTCTACTCGTATATTGAGAGTCATATGAGTCTCTACTCGTATATTGAAGGAGTCTGTTTACTGGCATAGTTTGGAGGAATCTGTTTGTCCTTCAATACCATCACCTACAACATATCATCCCTTTAACACACACACACACACACATACACACATATAGAAAGGGGAAAGAGAATAACAAGATGAGGAACATAAACATACACACACACACACACACACACACACACAGAAAGAGGCTAACAAGATGACACAGACACACACACACACACAGAGAGAAAGAGGAAATAGGATAACAAGATGAGGAAAACAAAGGTAATGAAATGGGATATATAAGAGGAAGGAGGGGCAAGGAGAATTGTAAATAAAAGAAGGGAGGAGAAAGGGGAGTAATTCAGGGAAGAGTAAATCAGGGGAAGGGGGACTCAGCCAGGGAAAGGGGGGGGAATGAGGAAAGGAGGGGAAATGAGGGGAAGGAGGGGTGAAATGAGGGGAGGGGGTGAAATGAGGAAAGGAGGGGAGTGGAATGGGAAAATGGAGTAAGGTGGGAAATGAGGGACGAAATAGTGACCTGAGAGAAGGGGAAGGAATGAGGGAAAGAAGAAGGGAAAGTGAAGAGAGAGACAAAAACAACAAAGGAAGGAAATGTGTGAGGAAGGTTGCATGGGAAGTCTGACTTTTCTCCTATACTCATAACGTAACTCCTATACTCATAACTCAGTAGCTCATAACTTAATGGAGCAGAGAAAAAAAATAATAACTTGTGATATTCGATGCTTCCAAAAAAACACCAACAAACAAATCTTTCAACTGGGTCTGATCTTCACAATAATAACAAAAATAACTTGTGATTTTCGATGCTTAAAGTAAACACCAACAATTACTTTTTTTTCCATCTTTCAACTGGCTCTGCTGATCTTTACAATAATATATCTTCCTTCTTCTTCTTCTTCAGCGACACAATAATTATACATAAAACTTGATCTCTCCTCTTCTCTCAACATTAAATTCTTGGTGTTTCTGTCTCTCACATCTCTCGCATTAAGAAAATAAATACCGAAAAAAAAAAAAAAAATCATCTCTACCTAAAAACCGAAAAAAATAATAAATACTTTTCTACCTAAAAACCGAAAAATAATAATAAATTCATCTCTACCTAAAACCCGAAATAATAATAATAATAATAATATTAATAATAATAATAATAACAATAATAATAATAATAATAATAATAAATACCTCTCTACCAATAAACCAGAAAAAAAATATACAACGGTGATCCCTCTCTATCTAAAAACAGAAATAATAGCAAATTTCTCTCTATCTAAAATCGGTCTCAAACTGGTTGGGTCTGCTGCTGGTGGAGAGAAAAGCAGGTGGTATCAAACGGGGTTATTTTCCTCCGTCCTGTGGCTAACCCAAGGCTTCCTACGTCCTCCAACACGTTTTATGGGATGTAGAGAACAACGATGAAGAATATATGCCGGCCAAATGTAGTTCAGATGACGGAAAATGAAGGAAATATGTGCCAATGTGATAGAGCCACTATTTTTTATGTTCCTTCAAACCCAATGTGTCTCGTGATGCCAAACAAGACAGGATATTGTTATTAGAGGAGGAATGGAGGGATGGGAAGGATAGGGGAGAGGAGGAATGGAGGGATGGGAAGGATAGGGGAGTGGGGCAAGACAGGGAAGGGAAGGATAGGGGGGGACAAGGCAGGGAAGGGAAGGATAGGGGGGGACAAGGCAGGGAAGGATAGGGGGGGACAAGGCAGGGGTGGTGCAGCTTTAATTCTGCCGTATTCGTGCCTCAACTCTCACCCCAACCCACCCTACCTCACCCCAGCCATCACCCCACCACCCCTCCCTGGCAACCCCTACCCCCTGTCCACACCCTACTCCTCACCCTCCCTGGCAACCCCTACCCCCTGTCCTGTCACTATCCACACCCCACTCCTCGCCCTCCCTGGCAACCCCAACCCCCTGTCCTACCTAACTATCCACACCCCTCTCCTCACCCTCCCTGGCTACCCCAACACCACCTCACTCCTCACCCTCCCTATCCCTTACACATTGTCCACATCATGCACTTTGTTTACCAGCATTGTCCACCTCTGTTCAATTGTTATTTAAGCATTAACTTTTATATATAGTGGTTAACGGGTTATATGAAGGTATTGACTAACACTAAAGGATATATATATTGACAGGTTCTTGGAAAATCTCAGTGGCTCATAGGTTAATAAATATTCTGGTTTATGAATAACTACTGACGTCTTAATATACAGTAGCTTCCTTGAACTAATGTAAGCCGGTCTATAAAATGTCATAGGTAAATAAACCCGTCACGTCACTCACAGACTGATGGGAAGCTTACTCGTAGATCAACAACACACAACGCGTGATAAAGTGGTCCATCTTCTATTTGTTATTATTATTATTCGTCGTTGTGATTACTGCCGTTGTTTTAGTTTAATAACGGTGTGTGGGTTTGAGGGTATTCGTAGTGATGTTGTTGGTCCTACTGATGATGATGATGATGGTAAAGGCTGCCTACAATACGTTGAATCACTAACTTCCGTTTCACCTTTAAATCAATCATTCACACTCTCACCAACATTCCCCCTTCCAATCACATACACACACGCCCACACATCTTCAACATCTCGCCATGCATTTACTCAAAGACGGTCAAGTTTGTCGCGGCCACATGAATAAAATGATACTCTCGACGTCACCGACTTGGGTAAGCGAGCGACTGACTGGAAGCCTTGGGGGTCGCGTCCACACACAGGCACTGCTCCTGGCACACTGAACCAAATAACCAATGAGGAGTGTGTGTGTGAGTGTGTGTGTGTCTGGGTGAGCACAACCCCCGGTATGATGAGGCCCCGAGGAGTCCACCACCACCACACACCACTCCCCCCTCCCCTCCTCCCACATCAGCTGAGTTTGTTTACACTGCACCTCATGATATTACGGACTGAGGAGGCGGCCGGCAATCACCTTAAAATTAGGTAAAAACAACAACAACAATACAATGAAAAGGAAGTAGTAGGTGTGTGGGTGGATGGGTAAGAACGGAAGGACATTTTGTGGGATGGTAAAAGCAACGAAAAGAAATTCTACCATGAACGTGAAAATAAGAAACAAAAGACAAATTAAAGTCCTGTATACGAGAACCAGAAAAAGATGAAGGAAGACAGAAGATTCAAAGGGAGACACATGAGTCAAGAAGAGATCTGCTATAGGCTATATACTCATCTGTTCACACCAACGAGATTATAATTATATCAGTGCATGTGTCTTTGGTTTAATAGTAGTACCATACAATCCGGCCCACAATTATTAGTAAACAAGACACAGTGTAGACATCGTGCATGACCGTATACACATAATAAAAGTGTGTGTGTAGACGGTATAGACACTTAAGGGGAGAGTATACTTTTGGTACCTACATTGGAGTGCCTTGATTCCTCCAAAATATGCCAGGAAACAGGACCAGACGGACAAAAATAAAGGCGTCCTGTTGCTTGGAATAGTTTGGAGGAATCAGTTGCTCCAGATTTGCCAAAATTGTACTTCCCACTTAAGGGGGTGCGGGAATAGAGGGACAGGCTTGGGGGGGTTTAGGGGGGTGCGGGAGTAGGAAACAGGCTTGGGGTTTTTTGGGGGGTGCGGGAGTAGGATGACAGGCTTAGGGGGGAGGTTAGGAGGGGTGCGGGAATAGGGAACAGGCTTTCTATCCACCCCAAGCCTGTCCCCCTATTCCCGCACCCCCCTATCTCCCCCAAAGCCTGTCCCCTACTCCCCCACCCCTTTAAAAAGTTGAAAAGTAGGGTATCTGTTTTGTTATATTATTCTAAGGGCTGGCTTGACTTGACACCAAATGACCTAACCTAACCTAACCTAACCTACCCTAACCTAACCTAACCTAACCTAACCTAACCTAACCTAATCTAACCTAACCTAACCTAACCTAACCTAACCTAATCTAACCTATATAGGTACCAAGTTAATAAACGTAAGTAGCCTATAGGTATGATAGAGTGTCGTTATGGGGCGATATTGTCACGGTAAGAAATGATGAACAGGAGAGAGAAGGAAGTTATTGTTGGTGGTGGTGGTAGTAGCAGTGGTGTTGCTGGTCGTGGTAGTGGTAGTGGTGTGGGTGGTAGTGGTAGTGGTGGTGGTAATGTTGATGGTAATAGTGGTGGAGGTAACGGTAGTGGTGTTAGTGGTGGTGGTGGGGTTGGTAGTGGTGGTGGTAATGGTAATGGTGGGGGTGGTAGTGGTGGTATTAGGGGAGCGTCTGGGAGGGTGTGTGTGTGTGCGTGAGGGGGCGTTGCAGTTGTGCGGGAGGGGGTTACGAAGGTGAGATTAGACCAGTAGAGCAACAGCAGCAGTGCAGCAACAACCACCACCACCACAACTATCACCACAACAACAACTATCATTACAACAACAGCAACCACCACTATCACAACACCAGCAACTACCACCACCACCACCACCACCACAACAACAACAACAACTATCATTACAACAACAGCAATCACCACTACCACAACACCAGCAACTATCACTACAACAACAACCACCACTACCACAATACCAGCAACTGCCGCCACCACCATCACCACAACACCAACAACTACCACCACCATCACCACAACTATCACTACAACAACAGCAACCACCACTACCACAACACCAGCAACAACAACAAAAACCACCACCATCACCACCACCACAACAACAAAAACCACCATCACTACCACCACAACAACAACCACTGCCTTTACCATCACAACATAAACGACCATCACCACCACCACCTCAACAACAACCACTGACATTACCACCACCACCACAACAACAACCACTACTACCACAACAACAACCCCCACAACCACCACCATCACCACTACTACTACTACCACCACCATCACACAAGGAAGCCACTGACATGCTTCCACAATACAGTAGGTGCAGTACGACATTTATTTCACATTAAGAGGGAAGCACAGTGTTGGCAAATCTGGAGCAACTGATTCCTCCAAACTATTCCAAGCAACAGGACGCCTTTATTTTTGTCCATGTGGTCCTGTTTCCTGGAATATTTTGCAGGAATCAAGACACTCCAATGTACCAAAAGTAAACTCTCCCATCAAGCTACTCGGCGTTGACATGTAAATTCTATGGTGTTTGTATATAGGCTAGTCGTGAAGAAAATTATAACCAACTTGATGGAATTATTTTAACATAATGGTGGTTGTTGTTATTGTTGTGGTGTTGTTGTTGATTAGCTTTCTTACCATCTGTCAAAGTTTAGGTCTCACACACACACACAGTACAGTCGCCTCTACATGTAAGTTCAGTAAGCACATATTAATATTCATAAGGGCACAGAGACGATAAATGGGCACCAAAAAGCACACACCAAATACGTTAAGTACCAATATTATTACTACAGTAGTACATGTTAATTACCTAAAATTATTACTTGTACATAATCATTATAACGATACACCTTGAGGACCCTGTGATCGTGTATGAAAATTGGAGACTTCTGATTCCCCCTGACTATGCCACGAAACAAGCTCCTTCCATATTGGTGGTGTTTCGTGGCAATATTTGAAGGACTCATTTACCTTCAATTTTCTGACTACAACACAGGGTCCCTTAAACATATTCCTACACAGAGGGAGGGTGCTGGGGAGAGGACTGGGGCTGGGGGGGGGGTCCTGGGGGTGTGTAAGACCCCACTACGTTAATGTGTGTGTGTGTGTGTGTGTGTGTGTGTGTGTGTGTGTGTGTGTGTGTGTGTGTGTGTGTGTGTGTGTGTGTGTGTGTGTGTGTGTACTGTACTGCAGAATCTTCCTATACCTTTAATTCCCTGACAGTAAAGTTGGTATACCAGTGCCTGAGAAAACTGATTATTAACATTCCTTCCAATACTAACAACATACATATACATAGCCTATAACAAATGTGGACTATTGATCTTTTCCTGCTGATGGAACTAAATCTGACCACACAAATTACTATGAAGCCACACACCAGAACATGCACCTTTTACACCTATACCTATCAGTCATTCCATTCAATAGTATACTCGCGTGTAACCTAATGGTCGCATGCAAGAATATTTGTAGTGTCAACGATGGCGTAGTACTGATCGGTCGGTACGATGGCTCTGTATTGTGTCTATAGGGAGTCATCGTAATGTTACCACGCCACCAACCACTCATACAGTCATGTTCAAAAGTCCTGCAACCAAGTGAAAAGCGACCCATTGGAGTTAATCTTATGAATCAATATTACAGAGACCAACATCTATAGTTTCGGATCATTTTTCGAAGCCATTTCATTGGAAGGTGTTGCAGGACTATTGAACGTGACTGTACATTATATATATATGAGTGGAATGTTCTTAATTAATAGCTCGGAGGTCACGTACACTCACGAATACTAATAAATAAATATACTAAATAAATATAATAAATAAATATAATAAATAAATAAATATACAGTTTTGGTTGAAGCTTTGATCAGTCCAATTCACCAACGAAATAATTCCAATGGAGATCTTATTGTGCATTTATTTACTTCTTGTCTCTGGATATTGGAAGCACACCTGGATACTTATTAGTGCTCGTACTTGTACACTCACAACCCCAGTCAGTCAGTCAGTCAGTCAATCTGTGTGTGTTTGTTTTGGGAGGGATGATTGGGTCGTCTTTCAACTCATACCAAAGGAAAGTTGTTATAAATGGAAACTGCTACCTGCCACACTATAGATAATTATTTGGGAGTTTCAATTTGTTTAAGAACATTACAATTCTGCTGATCCTTGGTGTACTGTAGGTTATACCAGATCATCAAGCCTATACGTTATATAAGTGTGTGTGTGTGTGTGTGTGTGTGTGTGTGTGTGTGTGTGTGTGTGTGTGTAAATTAGGCTATAGGTTCTATGGGCTAATGGTGTGTGGTATGTCTGGAAGGAGGGGGCATATAGGCTAATTATTTTTTGATGAGAGAGAGAGAGAGAGAGATTATGGTCAAGCATCGAGTCATACAATATGGGTCATGCAGGAAGAGAGAGAAGAAGAGAGGAGAGGAGAGGAAGAGGAGAGGGAGAGGAGAGGAGAGGAGAGGAGAGAGGAGAGGAGAGGAGAGGGAGAGGAGAGGAGAGGAGAGGAGAGGAGAGAGGAGAGAGGAGAGAGGAGAGAGGAGAGAGAGAGGAGAGGAGAGGAGAGGAGAGGAGAGGAAGAGGAAGAGAAAAGGGAAGAGGAGAGGAAGAGGAGAGGGAGAGGAGAGGGAGAGGAGAGTGTATATAGGGAAGGGGGAGAAACATAAAAGGTGACTGAGTGGCGTGACGTGACTGACTTCCCTCACATTGTCACGATACACCATCCACCGTTACCACTTTTACCTGTTACCGTTTTATACTGTTACCACCTTCTCCTGTTACCGTTATTATACTTTTACCACCTTCCCCTGTTAGCACCTTCCCCCATTACCACCTTCTCCTGTTACCGTCTTACACCGTTACCACCTTCTCCTGTTACCGTCTCTTACCGTTACCACCTTCCCCCATTACCACCTTCTCCTGTTACCGTCTTACACCGTTACTCATCATTATCATCACTATCTCATAAGTGGGTTTTGCCTACCTGTGTAGAATTAGAGATTAATGAAGGTGTACACACAAACACGCAAACGTATATATATCTGTACGTACATCTTTCATTCATGAGAAAACATTCACAACACACACACACACACACACACACACACCTGGGTACATATGAGAGAGACTGCGTTACGGAAATAATACTATATATTTTCCCAAGGTCGTATGATAGCAACGGGAGAGAGAGAGAGAGAGAGAGAGAGAGAGAGAGAGAGAGAGAGAGAGAGAGAGAGAGAGAGAGAGAGAGAGAGAGAGAGAGAGAGAGAGAGAGAGAGAGAGAGAGAGAGAGAGAGAGAGAGAGAGAGAGAGAGAGAGAGAGAGAGAATACGGTACAAGGACAAGTAAAAGTACCCCTTGAATGTGTTGGGAATCCATAACCACCACATACCATGCAGTACTCACTTGGCCCACTAAATATTTCACCTACAATAAATAGCCCAGTGGCCCTCGTTGTACACAGCCATAAAAACACCGTCGAAGTAAGCAAGCCAGTTTGTCACGGAAATAATAACACACCAGTAGCCTACTTCCACGTCACGAACATATGTAAGCCTGATCAATCCTAATAGCATTGAGTGTGTGTATGGGTCGAGTTGGGTAGGCTATATACACAGTGTTAGCCCAATAATTAAGGGGGTAAGTGCATGGTATATAGCCTATAGTGTTGGTACAGTAGCCTATCAACACTATATATACCACTAATATAGGTATAGTGTTGGTACCTAAGTCTGCAGCAATGAATTCTTCCAAAAGATTTCAATAACAGGTCGTTGTTGTTCATGTTAATCTGATTCTGCTTCTTGGCATATATACCGTACTTTAGAGTTTAGAATAATCAATGTGGTCTAATGTACTGTACCTACTACCAGGAAGGAAGGATGGGAGAGAAATGGAGAGAAGAAGAGAAAGACAGGAAGGGAGGGAGAGATGGAGAGAAGAAGAGAAAGACAGGAAGGGAGGGAGAGAGAGAGAGAGCTGAAGAAGAATTAAAGAAAAGAAGGAGGAGAGATGGAGTAGAATTAAAGAGAAAGACAGGAAAGGAGGAGGAGAGAAGAAGAGAAACACAGGAAGGAAGGGGGAGAGATGGTAAAGAATTAAAGAGAAAGACAGGAAGGGAAGGAGAGATGGAAAAGAATTAAAGTGAAAGACAGGAAGGAAGGAAGGAAGGAAGGGAGAGAGATGGAAAAGTATTAGGCCTAAAGAGAAAGACAGAAAGGAAGGAAGGGGGAGAGAATCGAGAGATAGAGTAGAATCAAGATATACTATACTGATGTAGGCAAGGTCAACAATTAAGATTGGTTTCGCTCTTTGCTCAGATATTCCACCCAAACCACCACCACCATCAGGCTCTATAGCGACACACACACACAGTCACACACACCTGCATCCCAAGATAATGCACATCTGTGAGTGGGTTGGTATCAGCTTTGCAACCAGTCACCACTCCAGTACAGACGGCAGTTCAGGAAGGTAACGTAGTACCTCTCTCTCATTCTCTCTCTCTCTGTCTCTCTCTCTCTCTCTCTCTCTCTCTCTCTCTCTCTCTCTGTGTGTGTGTGTGTGTGTGCTGATAACCGGACCACTGATGCAATGTTCAACAGTTCATATATATATATATATATATATATATCGTTTAAAGGAAAGGAGAATCACATCAAAACTCAAATAAGAAGCTAAATATAAATAGAGTATAGACCATGGCAATGCACTACCTAAGCATCGTTGACAAGTCGTACATGCCTCGGTTATAGGCATGTACGACGTATCAGCGACAATACGTACTTTAATCACCGATGAATATAAGAATACAGGACTCAAACATATTTCCTTTTTAACGGTCCCTACAATTAGGTGAGATATACAGTACACATTTTTTTACACTGATGGAAGCGATTTACAAAACATCCAGAAGAACTGAACGGGAAGCGAAGAGTAAACAAGATAAAAACTGGGACGTATGTTAAACGAGAGGTAAGAATTAATCAAGGGAGGTGAAAGTTGTGAAGGGGAAAGAAAGACACTGTATGGTTGGTGGTGAAGAGTAGAGACTCTATATAGGGTCTCTAGTGAAGAGGTCAGCAGGTAGACATATAATAGGGCCTCAAAGGAAAGGTAGCCTACTATTCTACACAGGAGAGATAGAGAGCCTCTTTTAAGCTTCAGGAGACAAAACTTAAACTAGAAGATGAGAAAATAAAAGGATGAAAATTATAACATAGATAAAAGTATGAGAGTTACGACATACTGTAGATATAAAGGAATACAATACAAAGTTCCTTCATACAGCAAGAAGCCTAACAAATAGTCCTTACGAGGCTGTTTGGTTTTGCCTAATAATATGAGGGAAAGTAGATGGACAAAGACCGGTAGGAAAAAGTTGTACAATATAACCAAACGCCCAAAGTTTAAGGGGAAAGTGCAATGTTGATATATCTGGAGCAAATGAATCCTTCAAACTGTTCCAAGCAACAAGAACACTAATATTTGTCTTTATCTGGTCCTGGTTTCCTAGCATAGCCTACTTTGGAGGAATCAAGGCACTCCAATGTAACAAAAGTGAATTATCCCCTAAAAGCATATCATGTTAGTTGAGTAGGCCTATAGCAGTTGTGAGAATGCTAGTGTAGCCTAAATATGAAGACAGCTCTCACATATAGGATTCCTAAGTATTATATAACACCATAAAAACTGGTTGCTGTGTGCCACTAGACCAGATACAGTCAGGTTCATAATTATACACCCACCCACTCATCGATCCTTCCCTTCACCGAGTTAGCTGGTGGGATTTATTTTTTTCGCAGTGTTAGTTTGAGTTTGGAAATTCTTGTTAATTAACTGTTAACTACTGTTGTTGTCTGTATAAGCCTACATTGGTATTAGGCCTATGTGGTTTGGAAACATCCCCCAATACTCCCAATATATAGGTTCAAAATCTCTTTACCTAGCTGGGATATTTTATTTATATCCACGAATCTGTGAGATGCATCTGTGACCTCCTCGAATGCACCGATGATATAGTGACCAATAGAAAGATATAGCATATTTTTTAGAGGCCGTTTCATTTGAATCAGTTGCAGAACTACTGAGTCTGACTGTAAGGCTGTCCGCACTAGGCTATAAGTCAAGTGATCTCTCTTGTTTTCTTCCACATGACGGAATTTGAGAGTAATAACTTTGTGCATCCGTAACAACAAACTTAATTAACTCAAGTTTCTATTTTCTAACGACATACGTGTTGCAGATGCTTCGGATTCAATTAAGGGACTGAACTTCATGGGTCGTGGAGATGGAGACTGAATTAAGAGTACACACTTGTTGCTGAATGAATCCAAATGGCGATCGATATCTTAAGTAATGATCATTGAGGTGTTCAAGTTTCATCACACATAGCAAACTTCACTAAAATCGTTTAATTAAAGGACCCTGTGATCGTATTTGAGACATGGGTGGCTTTTAATTCCTCCTGACTATGCCACGAAACAACCTCCTTTAACATAGGTGGTGTTTCGTGGCAATAATTTGAAGTAATCACTAACTTCCAATTTTCTGACTAGGCTACTTCACGTGGGTCCTTAATACTATAGCGGTCGGTCAATGCAATCCAACTCACGGCTTCAACACTAGCAGGAACAGTTGAGAATATTTCAAAAGATACTCTCACTTAGGTACTAATTAAATCGTCCACCTTTTCTTCTGCATCATGGAATCTGAAAAGCTATAATTTACCCTCTTGTAGCGTCGTATGGTATATAAGAAAGTTTGCTGTTACCGAGGCCTTAATAATCCCATGTTGTTGTGTCCCAATCTATGAGTGATCCAAGCAACATTCCTCCACAACATCATCACATACACTACCCCACTACGTAAGCGTCATGTCTTTAAAACATCCTGTGAAGCCAACTTACCGAGAAACGTTTACAGAGATGCTGTTGTTGTGGTGTGTCAGCTGATCAAAGTCTGTGTTATGATGCTGGGCTGTAGTTAATTCCTTACAAACATCAGTTTTGTGTTGTTATTTATTACTGGTTTCCACGTCCACACACTACACTCTTAATTATTCATACTAGTCTTTAAAATGTAGTGATGATCAAGCAGCCATCACCACACTACACTCCAACCAACTACACAACCATCACCACTGACACAACATACGTTAGTGACGTCACAGTCACAGTCACACTTTCACGATCACTGTTGCCAGCGGGAAAATTATGAAATTCCCAAATCCTAGTGCTATACTAGCCAAAAGATCCCAAAAATCCCTAGGATTCATTCAGTCAAACTTTACATCATATTGTAACCTTCGCTTTTTGCACCTTGAGAATACATAGAGAATGTTTTTTCTATTGTTTTATATTTGTATATTACATTAATTTTCTATATATTTATAAAGGACCAAAAAATCCCAAGAAATGCTCAATATTTCGATACAGGTATACATTTCCAAAATCCCAGTGTCTTTCAAAATCTTAAGATCTTGAGAATATTCCCAAGTACAGGATCCCTTGCTCAGGGACTGTGGGTTGAGAGCTGTGCTCAGTTACGTCACAAGTTAGGTTGCCAGTTCGGTCAACAGGAAAGAATAACGTTCCAGACTTCCAGATGTTACCGTACCATCATATCATCATTAGTTTATTATCTTCAGTTATATATTATTTATTTTCTCCACCAGTTAGGTATCATATAATAACTTTATAATGTTAATAGGATACAAGGAACTTGTTTTATTTACACATACGAATGCTGTAGACTTTTGCTTTTTAATTATGTAATATTCAAAGTCACCTGTGCACAAACATCAACCAGAATAAAGGTATATAATACATGGTACTCATCATCTCAGTTGTATACATCACACATCATTAGTTTGTCCCTTGTGTGAGATAAATGTATTCTTATTAAGATGAATTCAGAGTCAGAACACCGGACCGAGATGCAGTGAAGGTTAGCATGTGGGAGGGTGGGTGGGTCCTAACTTGGAGGCCTCTGCTGGTTAAGTGTGTTAACTCATTCTGACGAATCTGACCAGTTAGTTAATGTTACAATAGAAAGCCTGCGTCGCGTTGCTTGTCTGCTTCTCTCGGACGTCATACACATCTGATTAGACAAAATTCAGGTGTAAAGATTATGTCAAGGAGTGTGTAATGTAGCCGAGTGGACAGAGAGTGTGTCTATAGAAGCTAAATTGCAGAAAAAAGACAAAAAATGTTCTGCCTCTACAAATGGTGGTGCCGTAGTGACAGATGATTGACAACTGCTGACTGCTGTATCGCCTGTCTGTGTTTTAAGCTCCGGCCTAAGCTGAGAGCTCTAGTTTTTTTTTTTTCACTTTTTAAGTTCCCACCGGTGATCACAGAGAAGCGTCACCCACCCAGCAATAAAGTTAGTACACTCTATTATTTTATACACTGAGAACATAAATTGTATCTGCTTGTATTATTATGGTGATGAATGCTTTACGCTTGCTTGGCCACCAATGCAATTTGATTAAGGAAAAAAATGGGTATATTCTTCATAACGTTGCTAATTTTATCGTTGGACAAGTCACAGACAATATACTTTTGTTTCATTGTAGTGCCGTGATTCCTTCAAAGTCTGGCAGGAAACAGGATCAGATAAACAATCATAATGTTGCTTGAAATAGTTTGGAGGAATCATGCAGTTGCTCCAATGTACCAAAAGTGTCTTCTCCTCCCACCCTTACATTAACTTTCAACACCACCAGCAATTAACGTGAAATATTTTTAGTCTTCATCCTGACATGTAAGTATAAATAACAGAATAGCATCTATGTGTTTGTCGTAAGTGTGTAATGAAATATCTAGCCACGATCACACACACACACACACACACACATACACACACACACACATACCATCCCTTCCACACCCACCTCAGGGGCCATGTATGCAACCTTGTATACGAAGCGTGTCTGAAGTCATACCCTCTATAAGTTTATTTGTTTACATTTTCAATAGGCTACTACTGTCTTAATCTGACTTACACTAAATTATTTATATGAACCCCTCGTCAGAGAGAGAGAGAGAGAGAGAGAGAGAGAGAGAGTGTGTGTGTGTGTGTGTGACTATGCAAGTGTGTGTGACGGTGACAGTATGTGCCTGTATGTAAGTGTGTGTGTGTATGGGTATGTAGGAAGGGTAGTATCGTGCGTCATCATCCCAGTTAATAAATAATTCTCAAGGTTGTATACATTTGATGGCATCCTTCCTCTCTTGGCTGGTATTCCCTGGCACACCTGACAACTTCATGTAGGTATCTCTCTCTCTCTCTCTGAGCTTAGATGGAGGTATGGGTCTCTCTCTCTCTCTCTCTCTCTCTCTCTCTCTCTCTCTCTCTCTCTCTCTCTCTCTCTCCTTTTTTTGGATTTTAATTCTGGGGAGAACCTCTTATTCTTTTCTGACTACACCACGGGAAAATCCTTTAGCTTTGTATCCCAGAGTAAAGTTCAATAAGTCTGTAGTTGTTATTTTTACTTCCTTTATATTATTCTGTAATAAGAGCCGGGGTAGGGAGGAGGGGATACTATGTACAGTTGGACACAGCAATTAGTAGTACAGCCCAGGTGAAAGATACTTGTCCCATTTGAGTAACCAGTGTCTATTATCAGGTATAATACATACTTGCTTTTATTACCATCCTCAATACTGACTTCTGCCCCTGATGTATGTCTCCTATTTGGCATTAAGGAACACACACACACACACACACCATCCTCAATACTGACTTCTGCCCCTGGTGTCTCCTATTTGGCACCAATAAGGAACTTGATATTGGGAGAACTTGACCATCTCTTACTTGGGCTGTACCACGAATTCCTGTGTCCAACTGTACATGTGTGCTGGTAAATCTGGAGCAACCAATTCCTTCAAACTATAATTCCAAGCCACATGGACTCCAGTAGTTTTTTTTTTTTTTTTTTTTGTGGTCCTGTTTTTTTTTTTTTTTTATCCTGGTAGTATTTTTTTTTTTTTCGCTAATCTGGTCCTGTTTGTTTGTTTGTTTTTTTCTGGTAGTATTTTTTTTTATTTTATTTTTTTTGCTAATCTGCTCCTGTTTTTATTTTGTTTTTTCCTGGCTTACTTTGGAGGAATCGATTTAGGGACTTCATGATCGAATGTACCAAACTATTTTACTATACTTCAGGCAAACAGGCAACAACCATGGCACCGTCTGTATCACCTGCATTAAACAAAACAGGAAAAAGGAAAAAAAATAAAAATAAAAACCTGTCTAACTGAGTGACGATAATTATAGAAGACGTGTGTGTGTGTGTGTGTGTGTGTGTGTGTGTGTGTCACTGTCACTTTGTCTGTCTGTCTTAGTGTGTGTGTGTGTGTGTGTGTCACTGGCATTATGTCTCTGTGTGTGTATATAGCCTATGTGCGTGTGTGTGTATCTTTCACTGTCACTGTGTGTGTGTGTGTGTGTGTGGTGACAACTGGCGCCAAGAATGTAGTAATATAAAAACACAACACCTGAGCCACCTCAAGATGTGTGTGTGTGTGTGTGTTTGTATGTGTATGTGTGTGTGTGTGTGTTTGTGTGTGTGTGTGTGTGTGTGTGTGTGTGTGTGTGTGTGTGTGTGTGTGTGTGTGTGTGTGTAGGGAACAAAACAGACAATACAATATAGCCTATGCCACGAATTTACACACACACACGAATTTACACACACACACACACACACACACAAACAAACACACACACACACACACACACACACACACGGAAATGGATGTATGTAAAATTAGAATATAAGCCACGAATTTACACACACACACACACACACACACACACACACACGGAAGCGGATGTACAGTATGTAAATAGAGTACAGTACATTTTCTACACAGTGTCCATTTTCTCTTTGCCTCTCAGTAAAGTACACACACACACACACACACACACACACACCACACACACACACACACACACACACACACACCTCTCCACAGCACAATAATTCATACTTTATCACACTTTTATACTCTAAATAATAATAAATAATAAAAGAATAAATATTGTGTTTCTGTGGTTATTGTTGAGTGGTGTGTTGACAGAGAGGAAAAAAAAGCAACTCGCAACACAACATATATATTTAGCAGTGTTGTGGTGTTGTTGTGGTTAGATCTGTAAGTGGTGTGTGTTGCTGTGGGTGTAGTGCCTGGTTGGTTGGTGTGTTGAGGGAAAA